>JAIUZE010066930.1:0-70222 GCA_022085475.1 Heliosperma pusillum
CATGTTTAATTAAACTAACTCGCCTTCGTGGCGGGAGAACTCGGAGTTAACGCCCCCTGGACGGTGGCTTCGTGTTTCTATTTAATATGCTGTCGACGTGTTATCCTATTCGGGTACAGTTGACGAGCTAGACGCGCGAAGTATTACCTTGGACCTTATTCGGTTTCTAGATTGTAATATTATTTACCCATTGTTTTATTTCCGATTTAATACGTGGAGATATGTTCCTCCCGTCTGTATATTTCTTTGTATAATAATATTATTTCCGTTTGGATGACCTTTTTTATTATATGACACCTTCGTTATGTATTATATCGTTATGTATTGTAAATAATTTTTTCTTCCGCAAATTATGAGGGTGTCACAGTTGGTATCCACACTATTTTGCTCCCGACGCACGTTTGTGTACCCTTGCATAAATACCTTGACCTTAGTAAAATAATAAACCGTGAGATAGAAGGGTAAGATGGGTAGATTAGGATTTATGTTGTAGTCTCTTTGTTCTTGCTAAATGATAAGTACTAATCTGTGTTTTTATTTTGCAATATGCCTCCGAGGATTGACAACACTATTTTAGCAGCTCTTACCGTAATTATCCAAAACCAGCAAAACCAGCAAAACCAGCAAAACCAACAGGCAAATCCGATTCCTAATCCTATTCCCGATCGTGAGAGGCACGGGAGTTATACGTGGGTTGCTTCACAGCTATCGAGGAGCCAAGCCAAAACCTACGATGGCGAAGTTGATCCCGTTAAGCTTTCTGAGTGGTTACGAGATATGGAGAAGAGTTTTTCTCTTTATGATGTCCTTGAAGAGGACAAGGTCCGTCTTGCTTCCCATTTTTTAGTGAAGGAGGCAGATCAGTGGTGGACTCTTTCTGGTCCTACTGCTAAGTTGGAGCCAAATTTTGGGTGGACTCGTTTCCGGGAACTTTTGGAGACGAGGTTTTACCCGGATGAGTTGAGACAGCAAAAGCTAAAGGAGTTCATGGACTTTAAGCAGGGAGTTCTTTCGGTTCAAGAGTTCACAAGCAAGTTTAATGAGTTGGCTCATTATGCCACTCGACTTATTTCTAGGGAGGAGGACAAAGCTTTCTTTTACTTAGGAAAGCTATCTCCTCAGGTGAAGGGGAAGATAAGTAGGGGTTCTACTTCTTTCGTCTCTATTTATAATGATGCTTTATTGGCGGAGAGTTCTATTCGAGAGATTGCCGAGGAGGCCCGTACTTCGTTTGTAGCTCCTAATGCCTTTGGCAAGAGACCTCTATATCCTACTTCTCGACCTTCCTTTTCTCCTTCTTTTCCAAACAAGAGGAGGAACTTTCAGAGTGGACAGGCAAATCAGACAAACCGTCCATTCTTCCCGAGCAACAACAACGATCTTAAGGGTCGTATCTGCTTTCGGTGCAAGATGCCTATGCATCCTGGTGTTGGCTGTTTCAACAAGCCACTTGTATGCTTTAACTGTCAGAAGCCGGGACACAGGTATAATGAGTGTCCTGATAAGAAGAAGACGGTTTCTACACCGGTTATTTCTGGGAGACCTAAGGGTCGGATTTTTATCATGAGCAGAGCTGAGGTCGATGCTCAACCTGACATTGTGATGGGTATGTTTTCCATTTATGAAATACCGTGTTTAATTTTATTTGACACGGGAGCTTCTTTATCTTTAATTTCAATGAGATTATCCGATAAATTGCCTATCAAAGCTTCAGTTGGGGAAAGTACCCCAATATCTTTACCGTCCGGAGATGTATTTTCATGCTCTTATCTTCATTCCGACATTCCAATATCCATAAATGGATCTATTTTTCCGGCTAATCTTCTACGGTTTCCTCTTGAAGAATTTGATATTATTCTGGGCATGGATTGGTTATCTACTTATCATGCTCGATTTGAATGCCGTGACCAGAAGATTATTCTTAAAAGTCCTTTGGGTATTCGTGTTTCTTATCAAGGAGTTAGAAAGCAAACAAGGGTGAAGTTAATCTCAGCTATGAAAATGATAAATGTTTTGAAGAAGGGTCATCAAGCATTTCTATGTGTAGTGACTACTTCTGATTCTTGTCTTCCTTCTTTGAAGGATGTTCCTATTGTTCGAGAATTTCCGGATGTATTTCCCGATGAATTACCCGGGATTCCTCCTGAAAGAGATGTTGAATTCTCTATTGATCTAGTTCCTGGAACTAAACCAATTGCCAAAGCTCCTTATCGTATGGCACCTTCTGAGTTGAAAGAGTTGAGAATCCAACTTGATGATTGATTGAGAAAGGCTGTATTAGGCCTAGTGCTTCTCCTTGGGGTGCGCCCGTACTATTTGTCAAAAAGAAAGACGGTTCTATGCGAATGTGCATTGATTATCGTGAGTTGAACCGTGTCACAATCAAAAACAAATATCCTCTTCCACGTATCAATGATCTCTTTGACCAGCTACGAGGTGCTTCTACTTTTTCAAAATTTGACCTTAGATCGGGTTATCATCAAATTCCCGTTCGGGAATCAGATATGCCCAAGACTGCTTTTAGCTCGAGGTATGGTCATTTCGAATTCAATGTGATGCCATTCGGTTTGACTAACGCTCCAGCTATATTCATGGATCAGATGAATCGTACCTTCAGGGAGTATCTTGATAAATGTGTGGTGGTATTTATTGATGACATTTTGATCTTTTCAAAGTCTAAAGAAGAACATGCCGATCACCTTCGAACCATTTTGGGTGTTCTTCGACGCCAAAAGTGGTATGCTAAGTTCTCCAAATGTGAATTCTGGTTGCCCGAGGTATCTTTCCTTGGTCATGTCATTTCCAAAGACGGTGTTATTGTCGATCCAGCTAAAATTGAGGCAGTTGTGGATTGGAAAAGTCCGAAAAATGTGTCCGAGATTCGGAGTTTCCTTGGTTTAGCGGGTTATTATCGTCGGTTTGTGAAAGACTTCTCCAAATTAGCAAGACCGATGACTCAATTGCTAAAGAAGGAAGCAAAGTATATCTGGACCGATGAATGTGAAATTGCCTTCTTGGAATTGAAGAAGAGATTGACTACCGCACCGGTTTTAACTTTACCAGATGATGAAGCTGATTATGATGTGTATTGTGATGCTTCAAAGCATGGTTTGGGATGTGTCTTGATGCAGAATAGAAAGGTTATTGCTTATGCTTCTCGACAACTCAGGGTTCATGAAGTGAATTACCCGACTCATGATCTTGAGTTAGCAGCTGTAGTACATGCCTTGAAAACTTGGAGACACTATCTTATCGGAGTTCATTGTCGAATATATACTGATCATAAGAGCTTGAGGTGTATTTTTACTCAGAAAGAGTTGAACATGAGGCAGAGGAGATGGTTCGAGTTGGTGAATGATTATGATGCTGAGTTGATTTATCACGAGGGAAAAGCAAATGTTGTGGCAGATGCTTTGAGTAGAAAGACTAGTCATTCATTAATGCTCTTGGTACTTTACCCGATGAACTAGTAACCGAATTTCAGAAGCTGGAGATACAGTTTGTTGGGAAAGGGTTTGATTATCTTGGTGCTTTGACTGCGGAACCTGATTTTTATCGAGAGATTCGTACTTGTTTACCGGAGGATGCTACTTTTATCGCCATCGAGCAAAAATATCACTTGGGCAAGCTAAAGGATTGTGTGGTGGATAATGATGGCTACCTTCGTTACCATGGTCGAATGTATGTTCCGAGAAGTGCCGAGTTGAGGAAGAGAATACTTGATGAAGCTCACCTTTCTCCTTATTCTATTCATCCTGGCGGTGACAAAATGTATAAAGAGTTGAGACCACAATTTTGGTGGCCTAGGATGAAGATTGAAGTAAAGGAGTATGTTAGTAGATGTCTTACTTGTCAAAAGGTGAAGATTGAACATCAAAGACCCGGAGGTTTGCTGCAACCTTTGGAAATTCCTCTTTGGAAATGGGAGTCTATTTCTATGGACTTCGTGATGGCTTTACCTAATACTTCTAGTGGAAAGAATGCAATCTGGGTTATTGTAGACCGTCTAACCAAGTGTGCCAGATTCATACCTATCAAAGAAACTTGGAGTATAGATGGTTTAGCTGATGCCTATGTGAGAGAGATAGTACGCTACCATGGAGTTCCTAAAGATATAGTTTCCGATCGTGATCCGAGATTCTGTTCCCGATTCTGGACAGCTTTGCAAGAAGCCATGGGTAGTAAATTGTTGATGAGCACAGCATTTCATGCCGCTACTGATGGTCAAACTGAGAGAACGATCCAAACTTTGGAAGATCTTCTTAGGGCTTGTGCTTTAGACTTCCACACTTCTTGGGAGAAATGTTTGCCTTTGGTGGAATTTTCTTATAACAACAGTTATCATGCTTCTATCAAGATGTCACCGTACGAGGCTTTATACGGTAGGAAGTGCCGTAGTCCTGTTTGTTGGGATCAAGTCCAAGATGATCATATGTTGAGTCCCGACATAGTGACTGAAACGATTGATCAAGTTCAAGTCATTCGAGAGCAAATGAAAGCCGCTCAAGATAGACAAAAATCCTATGCCGATGTCCGTCGTCGACCGCTTGAATTTGATGTTGATGACCGTGTATTCCTTAAAGTGTCACCAATGAAAGGAGTGAAACGGTTTGGAGTGAAAGGAAAGTTGAGTTCTAAATATATTGGACCGTTTCGCGTGCTTAAAAGAGTTGGTCCTGTTGCTTATTGTAACACCCGGAAATGTACCCTATTTTTCTAGTAGAAATATTTTACGAAATCTTTTCAGCAATTTTAAGTTTTAAATTAGCTTTTTATGTTTCGAGTCGAATTTAGAATTTCCGAGTTCGTATTTGGAATTTCTGCGAGATTCCATGAAAATCCCGTCTTAAGTCGAGTTTGACTTTTCTTGACTTTTGAGTCGGGTTTGACTTTCTCGACTTTGGAAACCGTCTTTGACTTTTTCCTTCATAACTCACACAACTCCCTTCTTAACCTAATTTCTCATTCAAACACCAAAAACAAATATCTTCCTCCTTAAGAAATCTCATAATTCCCTCTTTGATATCGATCTTAGAATCGTCGTAACTTCTTCGTTACTTGATAGAATTTACGTAAGTTCGTCTTATTCGTCTTCCCTAACCTTCCTCTATCCGTATTGATAATAAAATTATCGTCTTTCTCGCTTTTCAAGCATTCCGTCTTTCTCAAGATGAACTTTATTCTTCTTTTTACGATGTATTTGTAGGTGGCGACCTCCAAGATCCCAACAAAGACTATTTCCTTATAGAAGAGGAGCTTGACAATTAGTAGAGACGCATAAAGGTAACGGTGAAGGGTTACTCGGTATCATTTACGTGTTTTACATGCTTTATATGCTAGGAATCGTATTTAGAATACGATTAGAAGCTTAGAAATCATGCTATGATTAATGAATGTTGTTATATGATGATTGTTAATGATGTATATTGATTGTGGATGATTATTGGAATTGATTTTTGAGAATTGAAATGGATTGAATATGCAAAGGAAGCTCACGGATGAACTGGGGTTCCTGGCCGGTCAACCGGCCGCCGGTCTGCAACCCGGCTGGGAACACATCAGTAACATCATTGAAATTTTGGGAATTTTTGTATAGGGTGCTCTGTGCCGGTCGACCGGCCGCCGGTCCACTGACCGGCCCAGACCACTTTTCTCTGTTTTGGTGATCTTTTGGAATTTTGCCTGTGTTCTGAGCCGGCCCACCGGCCGCCGGTCTTCTGCCCGGCCTGGAACACGGCTGTATATTCTTCCTTTAACTTCTAAAACTCGTAATTTATAATAGTTCGCATGATCCGTTTATCGTATAATTTTACGTAACGACTTATAATATTCATGTTTTGGATATATGATATTCTATTCGCTTGTATCACATGTTTCGTGACGGTTTTCGATATATCCCTCTTTTGAGTCGGTTTTACATATGTTATGAATTGAGCACTAATGATTGTGTGCTTTGAACTCTCATTTCCCGGCTACACCTTATACGCGTTAGACTGGAATGTCGGAGCGATGGGGTGTATCCTTGATGCTTGTATGCATGTTTAGTGGGGATATGACGACGTTGTTAGGAGGCGAACGCAATGCGTTGGTCGACCCGACCGTCAAATGTTGTATACTTGCGAGGTGGTGTTATTGCATTTAGCGTACTAGCTTGACTTTTGACTATAGATCTCTTTCCGCCTCTTTCGTGAAGGTTGACCGAATTTGGGGTACTCGACGTCTTTGTATGATCGAGTCTTGGATGTGGAACGTCTTACCACATGTCGAATCGGAACATGTCTTATTCCGAGAGTCTGGCCAGGTTTAGACTAGGACCGTATTATTATCGTCGTCCTACCGAGAGGATTAGAGTCTTGTGTGTACGAAACGTCTTATCGTACATGGTTCCGGGAAACGTCTTATCCCGTGAACTTGTTTGTCTAGGTCATGAGTAGACGAAACGTCTTATCGTATACGGTTCAGGGAAACGTCTTATCCTGTGGACTTCCATTGGCTTGTCTTGCTATTGTACACGATGCTAGTGCGTTTCATTTACCGTGAGAGATGTCGTCAATATATTGGTATGGTTGGATGAATGATTATATGATTGATCATTGAATGACTTGGTATGGTTTGTTTGTCGAGTCTCAATCTTATCAAGTATATGCCGCTAATGGTGAGATGTAAGCCCTAGTGAGTATATAGTTGCCTAAGGGTGTCTTTCCCGAGTCTTTGAATAACATGATGGTTTCGGAATTGAGTTCCACATGATCTTATCATTATATATTGTATTGCCTATCTTTTCTTATCGTAACTCACATGTATATCTATATATGCATGCTCTACTTTTGTATTTCCTTATATGTAAGTTAAAGGTGATATGGCTGGGAGAACCCGGAGTTACTCCCCACTGACTGTGGCGTTCATGTTTTTCATGAATGAACAGGTTGCTTGCAGGGATTGACTTTTTGGATATGATATTTTGGGGTTCGGGTGTGAGCTAGCGGGCGTTGTCCCTGGAAGATTAACCTCTAGACGATTTTAGATTGTTTGCTAAACACTTGTTCTTTGTTAACATTTTGAGAGACTCCGTCTCTTTGTTATTTTCCGCACTTAGTTTGTAATAATTTTGACATTCCTCGTATTTTAAATCTTGCATGTATAAAAGTTTTTTAAAACTTCATATTTCCGCTATATAATTCACATGCTTGTTTGTTTTATATTTCCGCATTCGCGAGGGTTGTCACAGTTGGTATCAGAGCTTTATCGCTCCCGACGCACACACGTGAACCCTAAACTTAAACTACTTGACCTTGAAATAACAAATGAGAGATGGGTAGACTTAAGGACCTAAGGTGGTAGTCTTTGGTGTGCTTGATGTTTGTTAGGTTCTAACTTGTTTGTTGATTGTGTTGAGTGATGTTATCTTTGTTTGTATCTACCGTCTTAAGGTGGATCATTGTGTTACCTAGAAAGTATCCTCTATCTAAGATTTGAAGATTGACAAGCCTAATTGAAGTGTATTTCTTCTTCATCTATGAATTCTCTCGTCCTTATTGTATTATGCTCTCTTCCTTCTATCTAGGTGCTTCTTTCTCTTCCAACTTGTTTGCCTTTTGGAAATTACTCTTGATAGTTTCCTCCATTTTACCATTGGTATCCTTACCTTCCTCTTGTAACATTTTTGTGGATGCCATACCCAATTGTTTGTGGTATATTGTACTTGGTTGGAAGAATTTTAGACTTTGTGGACTATTAGTGTTTGTTAGAATGAAATTGTGATTTGAGGAAATGGTATAGATCTAATGGTATCCTTGAGGAAAGTATGGTAAAATATGTTTGATGATTTTAGTGTATAAATGCTTGTCATGACTTGTATGTAAATAGTTCATGATATTCGATGGTGTAAGTTGAATGAGTTGGCTAGGATTTCTTAACTCATTAATAATTTAATCTTTTGGACTTAAAAGTGTAGTATTGTTTTGAAGACCATACTTATGATATGTCTAAGTGGTGTAAATGAGAAGCTTTAAATGATATCTTGCGGTGCGAAATACTTTTGAGGTTAAGCGACTTCTTGTGCATGGCTTCCTATTGTGTGTTTGTGAGTATAGGCTTGGTGGAAAAGCATTTGGCTATAGTCCTTGGATTTAAAGTTATGATCTTATCTTATGGTATCGGAGACTCGTTTGGAGTAGTAAGGTTTCGTTGTAAGTTGAACCATATTAATTGAGGATTATAGATATGAGAGAGATTCGATGATGTGATCTAGGATGGAAATACCTTGGGATGTTAATGATGATGTTTGGCTTGATGTTGTACTTTGATAATAATGAACTCGTGGGCTATAGATTTGAAAATGACCGAGTATAAGAGAGTATTTGTTAGTCTTTCAATTAAAGAAACCTTTGAGGTTGTGTTGAATATTTGAGCTAAAGGAATGTTATTATACTTGAGTACAATTCCGCAATTTGGAATCCGTGTGATATGAAAGGATGAATGAATTGGGTTGTAGTCGATTTATCAAGTCTAGGTGTACCTTACTTTGATCATTGCTCGTGGTATGATGGTCCCTTGTAAGAGGCCTTTGTAAAGGAATAATTAAGTGGTTTTATTATCGCATTAAGTTTGAAAGGAGAAATTTTGTGGATTAAACCTTAAACCATTACCCGTGCCATTGTCCCTTTTCATTTCCATTCTTGAATGCTTTTGTAAAGATTGATCTTTAAGAAATCGCATACTCGTATCTTATTTCTTACGCGGATATCTTCATAACTCTACTATCTGCTTTGTCTCTTTCTCGCCCTCGTTATTTTCAGCGTTCCCCTCTTTTAATCTCGTGCCTGATTTTATTCTCGTGTTCTCCTTGAGATTTCTTATCGTTTCCTATCTCGTTGCCGCTTCATCTTTTCCTTAGCGGATTGGATATTCCGTTTGTAAGGCTCAGAGAGTAAGAGTAATGTATTTTGGAATTCTTTAGTTAGAAGATGTGTCTTTGGATTGAGCAAAGTTCAGGTTGTATTTGATCATGAGAAATAAGACTTAAGCTCTAGGATGACTCCTAATAGTGATAATGTATCCTCTCTTGGTGATGTTAGATTCGGAGTTTGGTATTGTAGTGTTGTTTTGAGAATTGAGTTGATCATGATAATAGTTTGTTGATGTTGGGTATTATAACGGTTGCTTGGGATATCATTTGGGAATTAGAAGTCTCTAATTGGTGGATTCTAAAAGAGACTTTGCTTTAGGGTAATTGAGTTGGTACCCAAAGTTTGAGGAGTTTTGTCATCAATGAAACTCGATTCATTTTGAGTTTTAGATGAAATAGATGATTTGAATGGTTGTTTGATTTCCAAGTGATTGGTCATTTGCGGTTTGGGATTAGTAATTCTCTTTGATTCTTAAGGAAGTTTGAAATTGAGAAATGTTCGTTGCAAGCTTTGGATAGTGAGTGCTTAATTGTTACGGAATATAGAGATAGAATGGTGAACCCATTCATCTTGAGGATTAGTAACCTTCGTAGTTTGCTAATGTGGCTATTTATGTTTGAGGCTTCGAGCGTAGTAATGATCGAATTAAGGATGTTATGGCATATTAAAGGATTCTTATAGCCGATAATGGATTGCGGATTTTCCGTTGTCGTGAGACTTAAGATGAGTTTTCTTTGGTTAGTGGTCTCAGATAGAGTTTGATGAATCTAAGGATTTTATAGTACGTTTAAGGACCTCCCCGGCAGATTTCAATCTATGGACCCTAGACGATGCTAATTTGGTTTGAATGGTTATGTTGATGACTTGAGGTCTCGTGGTTATGAAGGATTTTAGTAGAAATCAAATGATTGAAAATGTTGAGGTGTAACTTGGGTATATTACATCCTCTTGAGGATTAGACTATCAGTAGAGTTAGTTCTATCGAGTTCTTGTAGATCTTCGTGCCGACTTCATCGTGATTCTTCCTATTCCTAAGAATTCGATTTGTTTTGTTTTTGCGTGTTTTGTATATATTTTGTTCTCGTGATTTGTGAACTTGATGTTCGAGTCGCTCTATGTATGTGTAATGTCTTGTTATTTGATTTTATCTTTGAGAAAACCTTCAAATTTTCATATTATATTTCTAATTTAATGTTTCAAAGAAGTCTAAAGATGGTTTGTGTACCCTCTTTTTGTTGAAAGTTGATTTCTTTTGCTATTATATTTGGATTTTTGCGTTTGGTTGGATGTTTGCACTTGTTATTGGAGACGTCTGATAACTAGTCCTGCACTTACTAACGTTGTTTTGAAATCCGATTTCACTAATTCGACATTGATTTAATTTTGGATAATTAGAGTTCTCGTTCGCGACGAGCATTCTTGTGATCCGTAAATAGAGTTTCGCACTTATGAAAAATTCCCTTAAACCGTTTCGAGAAGAACATCATTTCATAAATGTTTCCTTTGTAAAAGCTTTCGTGTTGATTTTGAAAACCGATTCTTATCCTTGGTAGTTTTGTTTTCTACTCTCAAGTTTCGAGGACGAAACTTTTTAAAAGGTGGGGTGATTGTAACACCTGGAAATGTACCCTATTTTTCTAGTATAAATATTTTACGAAATCTTTTCAGCAAATTTAAGTTTTAATTTATAATTTTATATTCCGAGTCGAATTTAGAATTTCCGAGTTCGTATTTGGAATTTCTGTGAGATTTCATGAAAATCCCGTCTTAAGGCGAGTTTGACTTTTCTTGACTTTTGAGTCGAGTTTGACTTTTCTTGACTTTTGAGTCGTCTTTGACTTTTCTTGAATTTTAAGTCGTCTTTGACTTTCTTGAATTTTAAGTCGTCTTTGACTTTTCTTGAATTTTAAGTCGTCTTTGACTTTCTTGACTTTGGAGCCGTCTTTGACTTTCGTTGACTTTTTCCTATATATACTCACCCTTAACCCTAACTCACCCTCATTCATCTTCTTCTTCCTCTCTAGTAAACACCCAAAAACCCTAGCCTCCATACTTGCTCAAACTTAGAATCATCGCTACTCCTTCGTTACTCGCTCAAATTCTCGTAAGTTCGTCTTAATCTTCCCCTCTTATCTTCCTCTATCCGTATTGGTAATAAAATTACCGTCTTTCTCGCTTTTTAAATTATCCGTCTTTCTCAAGGTGAATGATATTCATCTTTTATTCTCTAATATTATGTAGGTGGAGATTAGGAAAGCTTAGTAACCGTTTAAAGACGCGAAAAGGTAACGGTGAAGGGTTACTCGGTATCATTTACGTGTTTTACATGCTTTCTATGCTAGGATTCGTATTTAGAATACGATAAGTAAGTTAGGAATTATGTTATAGATAATGATTGTTGTTGTTTGATGATTGTTGATGATGAATTTTGATTGTTGATAGTTATTAGAGAGGAATTATGAGAATTGGAAATAAAAGGATTGAATTTATGTTGAAGGTTCTCGGGTGACTTGGTCACACATCTCACGGTCGTGAGATGGAATGTCACGGTCGTGAAACCTCATCTCACGGTCGTGAAATACAAGTCACGTCGTGACTTGGCAGTTTCACTGCACGACCCGTTTTGGTAGAGATGATCATATCTCCTTCGTATCACTTGCGTGTTTTGGGCTTGTGGACCATTCTTGGAACCGTAAGAGGATAGCTATCACCGCGACTTAAGATTTCTGCATTCCCTATCTAAGAACTCTAGTTTATGACCGTTGAAGGTGGAACCTTTGTTTTCGTGTGTTTCCAAACACAATTGTTTTGGAGAGGTGTCTATGTTTTTTATTGATTAGGCTCTAACTTGTTGTAAATTCTTATGGCTATCATGTATTGACTCATGTTTTAATCATATTTAAACTTAAATGCTTCCCTATTCACATGTTGTGACGGTTTTTGGTATGTTCCACTTTGAGTCGGTTTTTACAAATGTTACGGTTTGAGCACTATTTTGTTATGTGCTTTGTACTCTCAGTCCCTTGGCTACCTCCACGTTCGTAAGGCTGGAATGTCGGAACGGGGAGGTATCCTACTGCTTAAATGCATGTGTTAGTGGGCATACGACGACGTTGTTTGGAGTTGAACGCTATGCGTTGTTCGCCCCGGCCGTCAAATGTTGTGTACTTGCGAGGTGGTGTTATTTGCATGTAGCGTACCGCATGTTATGAGGCTTGAGCTCGTTTTCCGCCTCTTTCGTGAATTGATCTACCGAGAATGTGGGTACTCGGCATTTATTATTATTTAAGCCCGAGTCTTGGGTGCGAAACGTGATCGCATATCGAATCGGAAAAGGTGATTCCGAGAATCTGGCCAGGTTTAGATTAGGAGCCGTTTAATTATCGTTCCACCACGAAGGAAATGTGTACACATACTATACAAATGGAATTGAATCATGTATGGGTATCAGGTAAAGGTTTTACTCCCGTGGGATGCCCATATCATACTTGCCATGTACACGATGCTATATTTTGGCGTTCCTTTACCGTGAGAAGGTTGTCGTCTTTTGTCGTCGTTCTTCTTGAATGCGTGAATTTCCATGATATTATTCATGTCCTGCATGATTGGACACCAGTCATTGTCCTTGGTTCGTGAATGGATTAATTATATGTTGGATTTATTGTGATCATCGCATGACTTGACTTGGTTTGTCTGTCGAGTCTCAATCTTATCAATCTTATACCGCTAACGGTGAGATGCAAGCCCTAGTGAGCGTATTCGATTGCCTAAGAGTGTCTTCCCTGAGTCTTTGAATAACATGATGGCTTCGGATTTGATTTCCATGTGATCTTATAATTATATCTTGTATTGCCTATCTTTTCTTATCGTAACTCACATGTATATTTTTATATGCATGCTCTGCTTTTGTATTTCCTTATATGTACGTTAAAGGTGATATGGCTGGGAGAACCCGGAGTTACTCCCCACTGATTGTGGCGTTCATGTTTTTCATGAATGAACAGGTTGCTTGCATGGATGGCTTTCTGCTTATGCTATTTTGGGTTCGGGTGTGAGCTAGCGGGCGTTGTCCCTGGATGAAACACCTCTAGACGTTGTTTAGCTAGTTGCTAATTACTTTGTCTTTTGTTAACACTTTGAGACACTACGTCTCTTGTGGTATTTTTTTATTTTAGTTTGTAATTGTAACACTCCTTCGTTTTATCTTAACTTGGGCTGTCTAACGTTTTTTAAAAACTACCTTTTCCGCTATAAATTCCATGCTTTATGTTTTATAGTTCCGCATCGCGGGGTTTTTCACATGTTTCAATATTTTGATGTATTATTAGAAGTATATAAAAAAGGGTTTAGGGGTTAGGGTTTAGGGTTTAGGGTTTAGGGTTTAGGGTTTAGGGTTTAGGGTTATTTTGAAGTAACACACGTATACTAATAATGATACTTAATAATTAAAAGTGATCTGACCCGAAAATGATACTTAATAATCATCACGCGGATAATAAATAATGATTTCTATCGAATTAAATAAAATAACCTGATACTAGCGAGCTAATTAATTTTGGGTCGGACAGTTTCAGGTTTGTGATGCAAAAACGGCCCGTTTATTAGCGTACGTGAATTGGATGAACGAAGTCGATCGACCCCAGGCCATATATATATATATATATATATATATATATATATATATATATATGCATCGTCAATATATATATATATCCGTCCCTTTTATTAGCGTACTTGAATTGGATGAACGAAGTCGATCGACCCCATATATATATATATATATATCTTCATTATTTAATTTGGGAAACATTGACGTACGTGTATATATAATACTTACTTGAATTGCATGTATGTGCATTGATGAATCTGTTATTATTGCAAATTGTAGTACGAGCGTCGTTAATTAGAGATCCGGAAGTCATCATCATTTAATTATTATATATATATATATATATATATCATCATCAATAAGTAGTACATATATATATACGAGGTAATTAATAATGACACGTGCCCCCGACCCTGCCCAAAAGCGATCTACCCGAATTGAAGTGCGTAGCTATTACGTACGCTTGCTCTGATCTAGAAAGTGGATTGCCCGATCCGTAACTGCTGGCCTGGCCACCCGATCGATTAGTTTCAGGTTAACTAGTGATGCATGATAATTATAATAACCAGTTCCTTAATTAAAAAGAAAATGACCCGATTCGAGGTAATTGAACCAAAAACTAAAAATAATTAATAACTACCCCGATCGATAAAGTTATTAATTACAAACCCGCCGAATCTAACCCGATTGGAATTGATTCCCAGGCCAAACCCGATCCGAGCTAATAATTAAACGTAACTTACGCCTATAAAATAAAATTTAGAGCAAAGTAAAATAAATTAAATTAAATTTAGAGCAAAGTTAAATAAATTAATGTAGAGCAAAGTTAATGAGTTTATTTCGTGCCTCAAATTTTAATACCGCGCGCGCGTATCTGAAAAATTAAAAAAAATATACATAATCTATAAAAACGGTGTTTTAGAACTTCACCGTTGTTATTACTTTCAACAACGGTTTATAATAAATAAACCGTTGTCTTAGTGTTATTACTTTCTACAACGGGTGTTATTTAACCGTTGTTATTACTCTATAACAACGGTGGTTTGTAGGATAACCGTTGTCAATAGTTTCTCTTAATAAACCCTTTAGTTTCTCTTAATAAAAACTAATTTACAATCCTATAGAGTAAATTTTACACACGTACATTATCATCATCATCCTCCTCGTTTACAATCATCCTCGTTTACAACACAAATCTTTTTGTTTAGTATCATCATCATCCTCCTCGTACTCGTGATCATCATCCTGTTCTCTTTATCATCACCCTGTTCTCATTTTCTTTATCAGGTAAGTTTTGTGTTTCGTCTTTAGGGTTTTAAGTTTGAAGTTCATCTTTTTGTTTTCATTTTCTATTTATCGTTCTCTTTATCTTGTAGTTTCATTCCTTTCTAAGTTTTTAGAGTTTTAGAATCTCTGCATGACTCTTTATTTGTTCAGTTACTATTTCATTCATTTCAAGGTCTTAGGGTTTTAGAATCGCTGTATGCATGACTCTGTTCCGTTACTATTTCATTTCTTTTGAAGGTCTTAGTGTCTTAGGATTATCATGGGTGAAAAACGGACAAGAGTAGAAAACAATGATAAGGGGGATAAGCCTGGTGAGAGGGGTGCTTCGAAGTGCTCTGCAGCCCTTGCAGCTATATCGGCAAAAACGCCGATGGAAATAAAATGGAGTGTGAAAGGTGTTCCTACTGGTCCAAATGCTAGCCATTTAGCCACTTGGCTTGGAGTTACAACCAAACAGTTTGTGCCTATAGATTTAGATGATTTCAGGAATATAAATCCTTCATTGCAGAACTTACTCTTGAAACGTATAAAGGTATGATAATATCTTTAGCTAAACACCATTTGATTTTGCATAAGTTACTATTACATAAGGCAGGAAGCCGTATAAAGGTTCGTGTAAAGGTATGATATTAGACAGCCGCTTATTAGTATATATGATGATGATGCAGGAAGCTTTCGATATTCCAGACTGCCATGATAAGTCTCTATTACGTAAGGCAGCGGCAGTCTTAAGGCAGTGGAGGTGTGACCTTGCCAAATTACACTTGTATGTGGACAAGGAGACGGGGCAGATGCATAAGAGCCCACCGACAAAGTACCCCCACATCACTCAGCAACAATGGGATAATTATAAGGCGAAACGAGCTACTGAAAAGTTTCAGGTTAAGTATCCATGTCATATGTTTACATTTTTGTAAAACTCTACTTAATGTTACATTTTTCTAAAAGTTTCAGGTTACATTTTTCTAAAACTCTACTTGTATCTATAATTTTCTAATTGTCTCATCTACTTGCGATTTTATATGATTTGAAGAGCGGTAGCGCCAGAAATCGTGCTAACATCTCACAGAAGCGGGGGGTATATTATGGTTCTCGAGGCGGTTACAGATTGATAGAAGAAAATCTCGTAAGTAGCATCTATATATTAGATTTTTTTTAATCATACTTGGACTTGATATACATGTATACATATATTATTTTTGAGTTAACGTGTAGGTGTCAAAAGGTGTGACCGACTTGAATCGGCACGTAACTTATAAAGAAGGGCACACGCCTAAAGGATCTCGAACATGTAACGAATATGATCAGGAAGTCTTGGCCAGCATAGTAAGTATTATTTTTATTAAGACGGGTTTTTAATAACTTTATTGTTCAATTCTTGTATGTCTAACTATCTATTTATTTTAGTAACAAAAATTAAATTAAGTTTATTTAATATATTATAGGAGAATGTTCTGAAGGAGGTTGCGGAAGGGAAATTCACTCCGAGTGTTCGTGACGACGTTCTTGCTAGAGCGATCGGCCGTCCCGAGCATCCAGGTCGATTGAGGGGCGTCCCATTACATGTCGGAGTCACGAAATATTATGGGACAACTAGCTCGAACAAGAATAAGAAAAATAAGGGGAAGGCTGACATGGTACGTATACCATTTGTTATTGTCATTTAAAATTCACATGTTATTGTTTTAACAAATTGCTGATTCTACATTTTGGGCGTGCAGGTTCAGTTATTGGCCTCCGTGCTACTGAAGATGAATTCTGGAGGCAAGCCTTCCGAAGAAGAATTGAAGATGATGGAGGATGTCATTAAAAAGGGTGAGGTAGTGCAACAGATTTGCCAAGAGGCAGACACTACTACCTTGCCAATACATGAGGAGACGGCTGAGAAGATGGGTGAGGTACCTACTGCTATCGAGGTTTTAATACCTCAAGCCGATAAGGTAAATATGATTTTTTTTTTTCTGCATTTGTTCTTTCTAGCAGCCATGCCTTTGATTGGTTTATTTTATTAGGTAAATGAGTCGGAAAAGGGGACGCAACTTGAGGAGACGGGTGAGGTACCTAATGCTGCTGAGGTTTTGATACCTCAAGCCGATAAGGTCAATACGACTTAACCATTTTGAACCTCTGCATTTGTTCTTTCCAGCAGCCATTGCATGCCTTTGATTGGTTAATTAATTTTATAAGGTAAATAACTCTGAAAAGGGGACGCAACTTGAGGAGCCGGCTGAGAAGACGTGTGACAATAAGGAGGTATGTAGAATATAAGAAGTTAGTATATGCTGTCAGTGCTAAATCTGGTCTGGACATGTTCAAGTATAATAGCCTACCCACCAACAATAAATACTTGTAACTAACTTTACATTATATACGCAATATAGATCATTTATGATATCTATTATATTTTGGTATTTAGTAAATAATGTGTATTCTTCAGGCCACAAAAAGGCGGGTAGTTGTTCGGCTCGCCGACCCTTCATTCAAAGAGAATGTGATTGTTGCTCGGGGTTTCGTATACCCAAAGCCCAAGGACTCAGCGGAAACCATCTTGGTTCATGGCGTACGACTCTTGCCGAAGCATGCAAAAGTGTGGATAGTGGGAGTCGTGAAGGGCTATGGAACCCGTAAACTGCCCGTCCCAGTCCGCGACGACATAGTAATACTGGCAGATGCGGTTAAATGTTTTGTCCAATGGCCTCAAAGCCACCTTTTCTTGGCTCGTGATTGTAAAATTCAACAGAATGTAGACGGGGTTAGAAAAATACATCTAATTTAACCCGCCTTTTGTCTTTGTTCATCACCTTCATAAATAGTGAAATTTATATGGTTTATTTTTGTTTTGTAGGTAACAAAAAACATGGATAAGTCTAACTCGATAGACAATAATCTTTCTCCTACCTCGTCAAAACAACAACTTGATGAGGTATTTAATCAACTCTCTTTATATTTTAAGTTCTACTATCGCCTCATCATTGAAAGAGCAACTTAATTTAGTTAGCCACATTTAGGTTGTGAAAGGTAGCACACCGCATCATTTCCCCAAGCTGAAAGAGGTCAGGAGTCTATCCGGTACTAAATATCATGGGAACGTTTACATGGAAAAAGTACGAACGGTGGCGGCGATGCTGGAGCTTTATAAGGAGGCTGAGAGACGCATAAAAAGCGAGCAATTAATAGTTATTCCGCTCGAGAATGATATTGTAGGGGTAGAACGCCAAGCAATGCTGGATTGGGAAACGCTAGCCGTTTGGGCTGGCCTTGACGAGATTGATGTCCAACACCTATATGTTTGGATGAAGTAAGTTTCTTAATAAATTAAATCATGCAGTATTCTAATATTCTGACTAAGTAAGATATAGTGTTTTAATATCGGAATTAAAACCGGCATGTAGGTACTTGAACTCGGTTGTGATCCCCGCCGAGACCAATAATCCACTTCCTCAATACGGATTCATGTGCCCAAATGTTTTATCTATGCATATCGAGATGTTTTCGTATGAAGAACGTGTGTAAATTATATTGCTGGGGAGTTGGCGAAAAACAATAAGCTCATTTTTGCACCTTATAATGAAGCCGGGTAATATATAATTAATATTACGATTCCAAATACAATTGCATTTTTATATGTTTGGTTATGATGCATGTTGTGCTTGTTAATAATGATGTGTCTCTCGATCTCTAGGAGACATTGGGTGCTAGCAGCGATCAATCCGACCACGAAGAAAGTATTTTGGTTGGACTATTTGCATAGACAACCATCCGAGACCTTTAAGATGTTGATTATTAAGTAAGTTTATAATACTGATGATGATTTGGCACATATAATATTAAGTTAGTAGTTTATTATTATTAAGTAAGTTTATGTGACTTTCGGCCTCTTTCCTTTTTTAACGGGCCTTTGAGAAGAAAAGAGCAACCGGCAATCAACCGACAGAATATTCTGATGATGGCCCTACTTTTATTACGATAACAGGGGTACGTACGCGCAAATACAATACCTTAATAATTAAGTGCATTAAACTAATTACGCATATACATCTGTCTTTTTTAATTACGCATTAAAATAATTGGTAATTGCCTTCTCGTCTCTTCGTTTATTATGTAATAATAGGTCCCTAAACAGCCGGATAGCATCCAATGTGGATACTACGTTTGTCGTTTCATGTTGGAGATTATTAGGCGAAGATATATCAGCATTCCAAAAAGAGTTAGTAGTTTAATGTAGCTATTATTTACTTTTTTTCATTAGAGCTGATATCTTTTCTGCTATATATATATGATCGATGTTGCTAATTATGTATGATATGCCTATACTGTTGTTACCCTACTGATCGATGTCTTTTATTTGTTTTATCCGCAGTATTCACTCAACACGCCACATGTCCCTGAGTACACTAAGCACAATATAGACGAGGTAAGGGACTTGTTGGGCAAATACGTCCTTGAACAAACAAAGAATAAATGAAACTTAGATTATTTTGGAAGCAGATAGGGAACTTTAATTTGTAGAAGTCATTAATTAGGGCAAGTTGTAAGTATGAATTGCTCTAAAAGAGATCATTTTGGTTGTATATATCATTTTGCTGCTGCTGTACATGAATTGCCATGTACATGAATTGCTCTGATATATATATAGATATATCATTTTGCTGCTTCTGAAATTGGTTTATGATGCGTGCTGCTGCTACTGCTGCTGATTTATGCAGGATTTTCAGTGGTGGCAGGGGAACAAATTACAATTTTTTCAAAAACAATAATAAAAATAATAACAACGGTTTTTCAAAATTCATTAAAAGCGTTGTAACATATTTCCCACCAAAACTTATCATACCTTTAACAACGGTTTATTCTAGAATACCGGTTGTTATTAAAACTTTCCACAACGGCTTCTTTATTATACTCCGTTGTAATTAACTATATTCACAACGGGTTTAAAAAAAATAGCGTTGTTATAATATTTCCCACCAAAACTAATCATACCTTTAACAACGGTTTAATTTAATAGAACCGTTCTCGTATCTTTCCCACCATAATTATTCACACGTTTTAACAACAGTTATCTAGTAATAACAACGACTTCTTACCGTTGTTAAAACTATTCACAACGGTATTTTCATTAAATCGGAACCGTTGTTAAAACCTTTAACAACGGAGGCTTTAACAACGTCCGCTTTTTAATATTACAACGGTTTTTAACCGTTGTCATTTCCTGTTTTTGTAGTAGTGTTACCATATCTCAAAAATAATTACCTAAGATTCCTTTTCCTACCCAAATTCAAAAAAAAAAAATTAAAAAAAAAAGGGAAAATAGGTATCTATAGCCGGCACAACCATGTGCCAAGTACAAAAACACAATACCAAATATTACTTTTCATAATTACCTCCTATCACTATCAATACACATCACCATCAAAACTTTCACCAATTTTCTTTTCTTCTCTTCACCTTCACGGCTCAACAACAACAATAACAATAAAAATTTACCCATCAATTTTAAGCTTCAACAATGGCTTCCAGAAGATCAAAAATTACCAAAAACCCAAACTCCAAAACTCCAAAACCTAGCATTCCCATTAATCCTTCTCCTAACCCAAAACAAAAAAAACAAAATATGACCCAAACCGAGTCGGGTTCGGTCCTTGAGGGTACTAAAAGAAGAAGGTTAAATAAGGGAAAGGCTAGAGTTCAAGACGAAGCAACAACAGAAACCGTTGACACGGTTCCCGAGGTGACCACACGGACCACGGTCCGATATTTTTCGCCTCAAGAGACGGCTTCCGGGCTTGACAAGCTTCGTTTAACAAAAGATGAACGAAAGTTAGTCAATCGGGTTGCTAAGTACGGTATACATGGAGGTCGTAACTATCCGAAAGCATGGTGTGAAAAATATGAGGCTTTGGGATGTTTTAACGACTTTCTAAAGAATGGGAAACCGTGTCACGTTTTTCGGGTCCAGTTTATCCGGTTGAGGTAATTCAGTTTTTCGCTTCTGTTTCTTTAATTTCTGGAGTGTTGAATGCCGTTGTTAATGGCCGTTGAGTTTCGTTCTCCATGGCTGACTTTTGTACTCTGTTTTTGGTTCCTGATGATGGAATCCAAATTGACCTGAGTAAGTCATGGGATGAACTGTCGGACCCGGCTAAGTTGGAGGTGAAAAGGTATTTTGATGATGGGGCTACTTTGTCTAGTTGTGTTTTGGCGGGGAATGTGTCCCCAAAATTGAAGTTTATGTTGAATTTTCTGTGGAACACAGTTATTCCGCGTCGGGGAGGACGGGATAAAATTGCTTGTTATGAGATGATGGTTGTGAAAAATTGGTTGGAGGGAAACCGGGTTAATCTTCCTTTTCTTGTATTTTCTCGTATTTCACAAACTGCTTTTTCGGTAACCGAGGAGAAAGTTTATTCGACCCTTGATTTACCTTATGGAATGTGGGTGTCACGGCTACTTGAGTCGAAAGGGGTTGTTGATTTGGATAGTTATGGTGTTACCGTAAAGGATGATATGTGTGATACGTTTTTGAAGTTCATGAAATTGGAGGCTTGTGGTCCGGAATTGATGTTTATGACAAAGGGGGGTTCGGTCGGGTTGAAGCCGGTTGTGGCTGACTTTTCGGGGAACGAATCTAAGTTGGATGTTTTTATGGGTAGAGTGATGGAGCGCCTTGATGCGCAAGATAAGAAGATTGATGCGGTTGTTGACAAAGTTGTCAAAACCGTGGCAATGGGGTCCATTAGCTCCACCCGTGACCATGGTGGGTCGGGTGTGAGTAGTGAGTTGAGATCTTGGATGACGGGTGTTGATGGTTGCCTAGCAAAATTAGAGAGGAATGTTGTCGATATTCGACTAGAGATGTTTAGGCAAAGGGATCGGATGCAATTCTTGGTGAGGCAAGGAGGTGCATTGGTGAAGAGCGGTTCGGAAATGCGTGAGGGAATGCACACTATATTTGATGCGACGGAGGATCTTTCTTTGAAGGTTCGAAACTTCGATGTTTGCCTCACCGCACAAGCTACTCATGTATCGACGTGCCTCGATCGCCTTTCTACTCTCGAGTACCGCACCCGACCCGACTACATTAACCCTAACATCATCCGACAACCCAAAATGCCTTGATCTTCTTACCTTAGCTTGTTTGCTTCTTAAAACTACTTAACCTTTCGGCCCATTTTGGCTTTTTATACTCTATTCATTCGGCCCATTTGGCACTAATAATATTTCTTGTGGTTTGTACTTTTTAATTGACATTTAATATTTGATTTTGCTTGTTATATATCGTTTTATATTGCGTATTTTGCATATCTATTTCTTGCCTTGGAGTATGTTATTCTAGTCATTTTATATCCTTGTTCTTGTCTTTTCAATGATGCCAAGAGGGGGAAGAAATGATATGATTTGAGTCTTTGCTTAAGCTTGCTCCTTGTCATGACTCGTTATCTCTTAAAGTCTTTCAAGTTATAACTTTGGCTAAGTTGTTATGTTCTTGCGATCAAAGTTGCTATAACTTTGGAGTGTTTTGTTGAGGGGGAACCATACTAAGTCACAATGTTAAGAGGAAATCATAAGAGACTTGTCATCATCAAAAAGGGGGAATTTGTTGGACCAAATCTATAGTTTTGATAATGACATGTGTTTATGTGATAATGTGCTTTACTCGATATATCATATGCGTGTAATTGTGTGCTTTAGTCTTATTATAGCTAGCAACAATTATGAGAAGAAAGATCAAAGTTATAAGAACTTCAGGCATAACTTTGATAAAATCTGTGAGACAAAGTTATAACAACTTCAGGAATAACTTTGGAAGTTTACATGGAAGTTATAGCTACCCAGTCATAACTTTAAAGAAAATCGCTTCAAGCAAGATCTATCTCAAACAACACAAGACTCGAGATGGAGGGTCTTTGTGATCAAGATGAAGAGATGATCCGTATACTGAAGATCTTTGTGAAGATTAGATAGTATAGGTCGTCATTCGGTAACTATTCCATTTGATAGATTTTATGTTCAAAGTTATAGCTTTAGCATATAACTTTGGATGATAAATGTTGATGCATGATTTTGGAAATAAAATGATTTAAATGTTTTCAAAAGTGAAAGAGTATTTTTATGTTTATCAAAAGTTTTATTAGAAAATATATTTATGAGATTCTATTGGTTAGTAATACAACTTATGGGTTGTCATGCTACCTAGGGTTTCTAATATATTCTATCTCAATTTGTTGTTAACCTAATAAGCCCACCTAGAGTTTGAGCCATCTAGGGTTTCGTGTAAACCAAGGGATTGTGCCACCTAGGGTTGCGTGCCTCCTAGGGTTTCGTGAGACTAGGGATTTCGGCCTCCTTAGGTTGTTTCCCTTCTTTATCTAATCTAGGATTCTATTATATCTTTACAACAATATTTTGGGATATTAAAGATAAATATATTTCTAAAAGATAAACCAAATAATATTTTGAGATAAAGATATTTCTAAAAGATAAGCAAATATTAATTTATGATATTAAAGATAAATATCTTTCTTAAATGTTAAGCTAGGGTTTTAGATCTACTATACCTCTATTACTATAAATACTCCTTTACATCTTATTTTGAAGACACACGAAATCACACGAACAACACGTTACATACTTACTTGTGATTATTTTCCAAAATCGTTTTAAAGCAAACCTTTGAGCAAAATATTTATTATTTTTAGAGTTTGTTTTTCAAAAGAGTCGTGCATCAGTTATTATCAATCGCTTGAGTGAAATACATTATTGCATAATAGTACATCATTATAAGCTTACAATTCTTTAACGGGAATCTGTGTGAGTTATATTGTACTTTCTTATTAACGTAAGATATTATAGAGTATTTAGCGATACTCATTTTGAGTTATAATCATAGTGTTGATTATACGAGTGGGTTGATAATTTTTGTAATCCGTAGAAAGGTACTAAGAATTATTAATCGAGAATAGTGGACGTAGGTTTCAACGTGTGAAACTGAACCACTTCAAAAATCCGTGTGCCTCTCTCTACTCTCTTTACTTTTCGTTATTTCGTTACTTGCGCTTACTTTGATTAATTAATTAGTTGATTTTAATTCATAAGATCAAATAATTAATTACATATCATATAAACTGAAAAAGTGGGGCTAGTTTTTAATACTCAATTCACCCCCCCTCTTTCGTATTCGATCAATAGACTCTACACTAGCACATTAGCAAGCATCAAAGTTCACTAAGCTAAAATGAAAGCAAGATGGACAATGGAAGGATACTATGAGAATGACAAGCCCAAGCATGAAGACTTGTAAAATGGTCTGGTGTACAAATGAGAAACCAAAATGAAGCCCAACTTAAGGAGTTCACAAATTAACATAGGGATACTCTTTGGATGCTCATGAAATGTCAAACTATGCAATTAACCGGAGAATTAAGGAGCTTAAAGGCATAGCATTGGATTACTCAAGTTTTTAATGGAGTAATTAAGCAAATATAGCCGGGGTACTAAAACCCCGATCGAGGTTCCCATTCCCCGATCAAGGTTTGGTCTCTGTCAATGTATGCGTTTCAAGTCCCTCTCCCTATATAAAGAAGAGGGACCTCGACACTTAGAGGCATCCTTTTTCATGTCTTTCTCATCATCTTGTACATCATTCTACTCTAAAAACACTCTTTTACATAATGTCATTAGTCATTAGATTAGGTTTAGAATAGTTTAGTTTCCATTAGTTGTTACATTTAAGTATTTCAATTTATATTACAAGTTCATTTGCAAGTTAATTAGTTCCATTGTGTTCTTCAATTTCAAGTTTCAATTCCTTTGTTGAGGTAATTCTATTTCTTGTATTGTTTTGTTATTTCCTTTGTCATTTCCATTATTAGCTAGTTATCATGTTTACTTATCATTTGTCATTAGATTAGTTATCATTATGCAAGAGTAGTTAGTTTGTCTAGAGAATTAGGGAAGCCATGCATAAATAATATTTGCAATTGTTGAAATGAGATGTTATGATATCAAATAGTTGTTTCTATCACATGCTTGCATTGTATTGTTAGTCTTTGATTATTTATCACAATCCTTGATTATATTCGTTAATTCTTTCTATAAGTTGAGAGGCACATAATTGAATTAGACTAAGCATTTGTTAGTATATCGACCTAGCCAAAGCGAGAGTTCGTTAGGACCCGATCTATGGTTGACATTAATATCAAGAGGTGGGTGTCTTTAGCCTAAACAATTATCGTTATTATTTGTTTCCTAGTTTGACTTGAGCATTTACATAATTTGCATGTGTGACCCGACCTTCCTAGACTCTTCCTTTATTATTATTATTGTTTCATAAACCCACAAACCAATCGATAACCGACGTTGATAGAATTCACCCCATAACAACTTGTATAGCAACTCCCGTCTCCTTGTGTTCGACCCCTATTACTACATTCATTTGTGTTTAGGGTATTTATCTTTGATTAGGTGTACGATAGCCTATCAAATTTTGGCGCCGTTGCCGGGGAGCACGGTTTTGTTTGCTATTAGTTGTTGAATTTTATCTTTTTTTCTTTTGTCTCGAGGAACACTTGTTCCTTGAGACCATTCTCACGGTTTTCTTGTAGTTTTAGTTCCTTTTTCAGGTATTGAAACTATCTAATTTTGGCCTTCCATAATGAATAATTTTGGATTCTGATACCCGCAATACAAGGATGAGCCTTTTCATGACTATCTTAACCGGTTTTTAAACTATGGCGATCATCTCATGTCCCTTGGACAAGTCATTGATTGGGATTACATGGGTCAAGTTCTACTTGATAGCATAGATTTTGAGACACGAGAATTGGCTCTTTACATGAGTTGTGGTAGTGTCTACTACAAGAGAGGGGAGGAGCTTTGGAATTTCTTGAATTTCATGGCTTCCCAATGTCAAAAGGTAGCTTGCCAACAACCTTCCTCGCCGGGTTTTGAAGAGGAATGTTATGCAATTCATGCTTGTTGTCAACAAATGCAACAAATGTTCGCCCAACGCGAAGAGGAACGCCATGCGCGTCTGGTTCGTTGCCAACAAATGCTTGAAGAAATGGCGCGATCGATCACTACTTGTGCTCTTCCACCCTCCCAATGTGAGTCTT
Organism: Heliosperma pusillum; assembly: GCA_022085475.1. Lineage (NCBI taxonomy): Eukaryota > Viridiplantae > Streptophyta > Magnoliopsida > Caryophyllales > Caryophyllaceae > Heliosperma > Heliosperma pusillum. Next base: position 25,917 of record JAIUZE010066930.1, read on the forward strand.
TTCTCCCTAATGATTTTGAATTATTGGATGACGATGATGATGGTCCTACTTTCTCTCTTGAAAGTCCCCGTAGTATCATTCCAATTGACCATTTAGAGACTCATGTTGATGACATTGACCTTGTAGTAGATGACACACTTACCATGGATGATGTTGGGCACGTTTGTAATAAAAAGGATAAGGTTTTGCCCGAGTCATTTGAAACCTTTGCAAATCCTTTTACATGGGATATAGTTGATCCATTTAAAGTTGATGGAAGACTTAGTGCTACTAATTTAGAGATTAACTGGGATGAACCCCCAATTTTTGATGAGTCCTACCACATTGAGTTTTCATACCACCAATTTGAGACCATTTATAATGATAATTAAAGCACTAACAATTTATTTTATGGTTTTAGACATGATGCTCCATCTCTTGCTGACGAGTAGAGTAGTACGATGGTTCTCTTTGAAATCTCTGATGCGCATTTTGATAAGATTTATCCTTCTTTACCTTTGATCTTTCATGCTTATTTCTTATCAGTTTCTTACATTTGCTTTTGTATTGCTCATGCGCAGGAATATGATAAACTTCTAAGAGCGTTGACATGCTTTTTAGAGGACAAAGGATGCTCATTGTAAAAATTAGTTTTTGTCAATTTACAGTTTTTGGACAATTGCAATTTCAATTTGGTTGTAATAGTTAGACATTTAGACATTTAGTTTGCTTTAGTTTGTAGTAGCTTGTCTTTTGCAGGTACTTTGCTACTTGGATTGGACTACCCTGTTTTCAAGCTAGCTTGAGGGAGGCTTTTACACTTTAGTATGCTTTCTTTCCTTCCTTTATTTTTGCATGTGTCATCCCATCTCCCCTTGTTGGTTATTGTTTGTCCATCTTTGTGTCACACATTGAGGACAATGTGTGTTCTAGCTTGGGGGAGGGATTTAGTGAGTCTAGTTATGAGAAATCTAATCTAAAAATTTAAAAATTGAAAGTAAAAGTTTGATGTTGTGTCCATCCATTTGTCCTTTGCATAATTTTTATTCCTCCTTGCATTTCCTATATTGTAGTTCTTTTAAGCTAATGAATCATACTTTATTGTCGGGATTTTGCATTCATAGGGATGTCTTGACATAGTGGGTGAGGGATGAATTTTTGGACAAAATAGACTTGATCTTGACATTGGTAAGCTACATATATGGTAAGGTAGACCTTCCAATGGCCGGTGCATCTATACCCGGCCTCATCTAGGTGTGTGTAGTTTCTCCTCTTGGTGTGCGTTACATTAAAACCCACAAGTATGACATTTGTTCCTTTTTTCTAGACATGTTATGATAGTTTGCACATAAAACCTTGTTGTTATGATTTCTCACATGCATCATCCACATTGAGCCTTTTCTCACTATATGCTACCCCATGTTTGTTTCTAGCTACATTCCAAATTGCCTACCTTGTTGAGCTAGTAACCATCTTGGTGAGTTAAGGGTGCTCTTGTCAGGGGATTTGTCTTATATTATAATATTGTTGATGATGTGAAGTTGACGGGATTACTGATCCCCGTTATGGTTTTGGAAAATAAAGAAAGAAAAGAATTGAAAAGAAATGATATAAAAAGAAAAGAAAGAAACTTGAAAAATGAAAAAGAAAGATGAAAAGAAAAGTAGAAAGAATAAAAAAAGATGAGAATGACACTTCCATATGTATGAAGTAATTGAGTTGGGAAGTTCATTTTTGTGTTGTAAAAGTATTAATTTGAGCCATATGCTGATTTGGTTCAATGGGCTATAGTTATGGGATTGGTTTTGGTTTTTTTTAGCACTCTTTGCTTATTTGGATGGTTGTTAGCTTGACCTTTAGCTCCACATATCCAAACTTGTTTGTCCACCTTCTACACATTACCCCTAGCCTCTTTTCTCTCTTCTTTTGGCTTCTTTGTGTGCATTTATTGTTTAGCATTGTCTTATGGGATTTGGAATGTTTACCATACTAGATTGTGGGAGCATTTTCTTGAGTCGTAGATAGGAGAGTGTCATTCACATATATTTGCCATGTTCATTTCATGAGTGTGAGTGTTATCCTGTGAGAAGTCCAATGTCATTTAAAGATCATGAAAGAGTCGAAATGTCCATATGAAGTCCTTAATATCACGCCGTCGTGTAAATCTCATCCATGTATAGCATTCTCCCTATGCCCAAGTTGTTTCAGGATTTGATTCATTGTACTTTAAAACTACTGGTCGGGAATTGCATTTGGATGGGATGATTATTGCTTGCACCCTTGTCCTTGTCATACATTATATTGTGTGCTTGCTTGAGGACAAGCAAGGGTTTAGCTTGGGGGAGTTTGATGAGTCCATTGTATATATTGCTTAACTCCTTAGTTTAGCTCGGTTTATTTGATTATTATATATACTTTGTTTAGTATATTTGTGAGCTAATATAATTACGTGTTCTAGGTGTATTGCTTGTATTTGTTACATTTTGTAGGAATCTAAGCATTTAGAGGCTTTTTCCTAGCATATTAGCAAGCATCAAAGTTCACTAAGCTAAAATGAAAGCAAGATGGACAATGGAAGGATACTATGAGAATGACAAGCCCAAACATGAAGACTTGTAAAATGGTTTGGTGTACAAATGAGAAATCAAAATGAAGCCCAACTTAAGGAGTCCACAACTCAACATAGGGATGCTCTTTGAATGCTCATGGAATGTCAAACTATGCAATTAACCGGAGAATTAAGGAGCTTAAAGACATAGCATTGGATTCCTCAAGCATTTAATGGAGCAATTAAGCAAATATAGATGGATTACTGAAACCCCGATCGGGGTTCCCATTCCCTGATCGGGGTTTGGTCTCTGTCAATGCATGCGTTTCAAGTCCCTCTCCCTATATAAAGGAGAGGGACCTCGACACTTAGAGGCATCCTTTTTCATATCTTTCTCATCATCTTGTACATCATTCTACACTCTAAAAACACTCTTTTACATAATGTCATTAGTCATTAGATTAGGTTTAGAATAATTCAGTTTCCAATAATTGTTACATTTAAGTATTTCAATTTATATTACAAGTTCATTTGCAAGTTAATTAGTTCCATTGTGTTCTTCAATTCCAAGTTTCATTTCCTTTGTTGAGGTAATTCTATTTCTTGTATTGTTTTGTTATTTCCTTTGTCATTTCCGTTATTAGTTAGTTATCATGTTTACTTATTATTTGTCATTACATTAGTTATAATTATGCAAGAGTAGTTATTTGTCTAGGGAATTAGGGAAGCCATGCATAAATAATATTTGCAATTGTTGAAATGAGATGTTATGATATCAAATAGTTGTTTCTATCACATGCCTGCATTGTATTGTTAGTCTTTGATTATTGATCACAATCCTTGATTATATTCGTTAATTCTTTCTATAAGTCGAGAGGCACAAAATTGAATTAACTAAGCATTTGTTAGTATATCGACCTAGCCAAAGCGAGAGTTCGTTAGGACCCGATCTATGGTTGACACTAATATCGAGAGGTGGGTGTCTTTAGCCTAAACAATTATCGTTATCATCAGTTTCCTAGTTTGACTTGAGCATTTACATAATTTGCATATGTGACCCGACCTCTCTAGACTCTTCCTTTATTATTATTGTTGTTTCATAAACCCACAAACCAATCGATAACCGACGTTGATAGAATTCACCCCATAACAACTTGTATAGCAACTCACGTCTCCTTGTGTTCGACCCCTATTACTACATTCATTTGTGTTTAGGGTATTTATCTTTGATAAGGTGTACGATAGCCTATCACACTACATCATGCTAATACCTCCTAACACACTACCAATTTGCATGTGAATTAAAATAAGCAAAATAAGAGCCTTGTGAAGCCTACATGAACCGGCCATAGTGCTTATAAAAGAGCACTATGGTTGTTCATTTTGTGTTGTTCATTCTTGCTTGTTTTAGTTTATCTCACTAAAAATCCTCTCATCTCTCTAAAACTCTCATATACTAATATTCACTAAGTATTACTAAAGTAGTAATATATTCTAATAGTAGTGTAACTTTTCTTACTATCTAGTTAGTAATAAGTTAAGTTTATTTGGGTTAATCTTTGGGGCAATTTAAAGGAGATCTTCTAGTTTGAAAATTCTTGGAGGATCGTCCATATTATTGCTCAAGAACAATAATAAGGAGTTCTTATTGTGCCTATATCATTTCCATTTCAATGTGAGGAAATTTCTTCTTTTATATAATGTCTTTATATTTGCATGCATGTTACATAGATCATTAAATAGTAAATTAACAAGTAATTTAGTAACTAATTAGAGGAGTCAAATTAAGGTCTATGGACTTTTATGTGGTATCAGAGCTAGCTTGTAGCATGCATGTTCATTTTGGACATTTTTATTAAAAGTTATAAGATAACTAATAAATAAAAAAAAATTCCGTTAAAATATGATTTGGACAAATATTTTTGGTGCATGTATACCTACTGACTTCAAAATGTTTGTGGTCAAATTTCGTGATTTTAGGGATTAATTTTCTATTTATTTTGATTTGTGGCTTTTAAACCGAGTTAATATGCATATTTTATGTTAAAAGTTAACTTTAAAAAGTTTCATGTTGATTATGGCCATGAAATTTTGATATGATCTCACATGCATGTTTTACATATTGTATGTAAAATTTCGTGACTTTTAATTAAGCATTGCATGTTTATTGATGTTTATAAGATAAAAGTCGATAATATGAGATTATAATGTTCATAAAAATGAAACGTACTTTTCTGGTCATGAAATTTTTTGTTACATTTTAAATTATGATTTTTATCATCTTGGTAAAATTTCGTAATTTGTTTTAATGTGTTACTATATTTAATGGTTTTTATTTGATAAACTCGTTATATACAAAGCTATTTGTTCATAAAATTAATTTAAATTTTTTGGACAAATGTTTTTTATTTTTAGAATTCCTGGAAATGTTCCATAATGTAAAAAAAATTTTGTTTCAAATTTTTATGATGTTTATATTTTATGTTTGGTTTATTTCATAAACGTTATGATTAAACCGTAATGAATAGAAAATAAAATCAAATCGAACTAATTAATGACCAAAAAAACTAGTTAGTTTGAATTTAATTGAAATTTAAATGTTGATATTGATTTTTTATGGTTAAAAATCAATAAATCACGTAAAATCGAGCTACAATGAACATGAATGTGTTTTGGGCGATTTTGGCATGAATTTTGCAGCAATTGATTTAATTTATGGTTGAATGAATGAATGTCATTTATTTAATAATTTATGCAATTTTTGTACCTAGTATGACCTAGTTATTTTTAATCGTTATTACCCGTAAGGGATTAACGGTTTGGTTGTAATTTTTATTGCGATCTCGTATCGCCGGTTTGTAATAATTAATAGTTTTATTTCTTAGAATAAATGTATAATAGGAATTTTTACATTTGTATATTTGTAATTATTTATTATGAAGACCGGTGACTCCCTCACGACGGTGCCATTTTGGAAGGCGTTCCAAGTGAAGAGGCAAGGGACCAAGGAATTGGTTTCCGAATTTGTAATTATCTAGTTAATTTGATTAGCTAGGTGGCCATACTAGGATTATTCGTTGCTTGGTTGCTTGCTTTATTTCCGCTCATGCCAAAATTGTCACGCATGCATTTTATTTTTCCGTTATTGTCAATACGTTATTCACAATTCACCGATTTAATTCACTTATAGGGAATTAATGACTAAACTGACAAGATCTCACACATATTTAAAATTTGAGATTAGCCTTACCAATAAGTAACACATATGAATCCCGTGTTCATTAGGGCAACCATGCTCGTGGGTCCCTTTTTACTTCAGGTAAGTAGGGTGATACGATCACAAGCCAAAATTGGATTGGACTCAACGAGATAAGCGTAATATTGGGACTAGGAGATGGATTTAGTTGAAATCCGTCAACCAAGAGTTCTAAAGGTAGAATTAGTCAAGTAATGACTTACCATTTTTAAATAAGGGTAGCATACGATGACTATTTTTATTTTAAAGATGTGTCTTGGAATCATTTATATAATTTAGTGAGGGGTCATTATATAAATGTTAAACTTGTTAAAAATGTTTTTCAAGTAAATTATCATAACAATGAATGTTTATATATTTCTTTTTGTTGTAGTAACCATATTCGCACAATGTTAACATCATGGAATACCACAACCTTGGGGCAAGACTCATGGTTGAGGTCCGTCATGGACAAATGTGTCCTAATAGATGACGGTAGTAACTTTGTTGAATGATAATCAACGATCAAGAGCGCCGCGACATCCGATAACGTGCTTCGCTACTTGATTGAGGCCCCTCCCCCCGAACCCGGGTCAAGGTCGACCGCGGTGGTTCGGGCCGAATATGACCTATATTTGAAGGTTGCCAATGACGTCAAGAATGTCATGATTTGGTCCATCTCAGCCAAACTCAAACTCCAATTGATATCCCTCAATGCATATGAGATATTCACAAGGATAATATCAATGTTTTTGCAAGCCCCTAAAATTCTCCAATATGAGGCGGCAACGAAATTCTTTGAGACTAAGCTCCAAAAGGGCCAAAAAGTTGGCCCACACGTGCTCAAAATGGTTGAGCACGCCGACACCTTAGAGCGTCTAGGGTGCAAGATACCAAGGGAGCTAGTAGTGGGTAGAATCCTTCATTCACTCTTACCAAAGTTCACCCACTTTAGGGTGAACTACAACTTGAGTGACATAGAAAAGAGTTTCCATGAACTCCATGCACTCCTCACCCAGGCGGAGAGGGACATGGAGGCTAGTGGGAGTGAGCCCAAGGATGTTCTTTCAATGAGATTGAAGAACATGAACCTTGGTGTGAAGAAGGACAAAGGAAAGGGTAAGACTCTTTTCAAGAAAGTTGGCAAGGGAAAGGGCAAGGTCTTTATCAAGCCCAAGCACAAAGTCAATAAACACGCGGACCGCGGATTGCTATTATTGTAATGGCAAAAGGCATTGGAAACGCAATTGCCCCAAATACTTGAAAGACAAGAAAGACGGTTGTGTGACAACGTCAGGTAAAATTCTTTCATCACTCTATATGATAGATATTAACTTTGCTAGTACATGTTCTTGTGTATTTGATACCGGTTGTGGTTCTCACCTTTATAATCATGTACAGGGGCTGAAGGACGCGCGAGCACTAGCCAAGGGTGACGTGGACTTGCGCATGTGAAATGGAGCTAAGATAGCCGCAGTTTCTAGTGGGTACCTACGTTCTTCTTTTGCCTAATGGTTTAGAGTTGTAATTAAATAATTGCAATAATGTACCAACTCTTACCAATAACATTATCTCCATTTCTGTGTTAGACATGGAAGGTTTTTCTTTTTGTATTAAGGACAATCGTTGTACTTTTTCGTTTAATGAAATGATATATGGCGAGGCCATTTCTATTGGAGGTATTTATGTTCTAGATATTGCAAAAGAGGTCTATCATGTAGAAAACAAGAGGCTTAAAACGGGTGAACCTAATCAATCATACCTTTGGCATTGTCGTTTAGGGCACATAAACAAACGACGCATAAAGAGACTTGTTTCATCTAAAGTACTCAGACCATTCGATTACGAATCTTATGGTGTATGCGAATCTTGTCTTCTAGGCAAGATGACTCGTGCTCCTTTTACGGGAAAAGGGACACGAGCAAGTGAAATTAGGCCTTATACATACGGATGTGTGCGGCCCAATGACTATCCAAGCTAGAGGTGGTTATCACTACTTCATTACTTTTACCGACGACTTGAGTAGATATGGATATGTCTACTTGATGAGGCACAAAAGTGATGCTTTTGAAAAATTCAAAGAATTTCAACATGAAGTAGAGAACCAATTGAATAAAAATATTAAAGCCCTACGATCCGATCGTGGTGGTGAATAATTGAACAATGAATTTGATTTACACCTAAAGGATTGTGGTATAATATCACAATGGACTCCTCTTGGCACACCTCAATTAAATGGTGTGGCCGAAAGGAGAAATCGAACTTTATTAGATATGGTTCGATCCATGATGAGTTTTACAGAACTTCCTGATTATTTTTGGGGTTTTGCGATCTTATCTGCAATATTCTCACTAAATCGAAGCCCGACTAAAGCGGCAAAAAAGACTCCATATGAGATATGGACAGGGAAAGTCCCTTATTTGTGGTTTATTGAGAATTTGGGGATGCGAGGCGTTTGTTAAGAGTAAGTCTGACGATAAACTCGCACCCAAATCTGACAAATGTCTGTTTGTAGGATATTCAAAGGAAACACGTGCTTATTACTTCTACAATAAACACGAGGACAAAGTGTTTGTGTCTCGTGATGCAGTCTTTTTAGAAAATGATTTTATTTCTAAAAGACAGAGTGGGAGAAAATTTGAACTTGATGAAGTCCAAGAGCCACAAACCAAAAAGGACGTAGAGGAAAATGAGGAAGACGTTCTCTCTTCGTCTGACACGGTCATAATTCCTTCGAAACCTAGGAGGTCAAGCAGAATTAGTCATCAACCTGATAGATACCTTGGTACTATAGAGGAAGGTGGGGACTATAATGTGTTACTTTTTGAAAGTAACGAACCTACTACCTACAAAGCAGCCATTTCTAGTCCCGACTCAAAGCTATGGCTAGGAGCCATGCGATCCGAAATGGATTCTATGTACGACAATCAAGTATGGGACTTACCAAAGGAGGTAAGACCTTTTCAGTGTAAGTGGATCTATAAGATGAAAAGCGGCATATATAAACATAATGATGTTTACAAAGCTAGATTGGTGGAAAAAGGTTTCACCCAAGTTCATGGTCTTCACTATGACGAAACCTTCGCCCAGTCGCCATGCTTCGATCCATAAGGATTATCATAGCGGTTTCCGCATTTCATAATTATGAGATTTGATAAATGGATGTCAAAACCGCCTTCTTGAATGGGATTCTAGAAGAGGAAGTGTACATGACACAACCTGAAGGTTTTGTGGATCCATCAAACCCTAAAAAGGTATGCAAACTTAAGAGATCCATCTATGGTCTTAAGCAAGCATCCAGGAGTTGGAATCATCGTTTCGATCATGTAATTAAACAAAATGGTTTCACTCGAAGTGTCGAGGAACCATGTTTATACATGAAGTTTAGTGGGAGTAAAGTAACTTTTCTAGTCTTGTATGTAGATGACATACTACTCATTGGGAATGATATACCAATGCTCACTTCTGTGAAAGAGTGGCTAGGGATTCATTTCCAAATGAAAGACTTAGGAGAGGCCCAACGCATCTTAGGTATCCGGATCTATAGGGATAGATCTAAAAGGATATTGGCATTAAGTCAAGAAACTTATATTGATAAAATTCTTGATCGGTTCAACATGAAAGACTCTAATAGAGGCTTTCTTCCTATGGGTAGTGGGATCACCTTGAGCAAGTCACAGTGCCCTACCAAACCCGAGGAGATTGAACGCATAAAATTGATCCCTTACGCATCTGCTGTTGGATCAATCATGTATGTTATGATGTGCACTCGTCCCGATGCTGCATATGCTTTGAGCATGACAAGTCGTCACCAAGCAAATCCAGGTGAGAGTCACTGGATAGCCGTAAAGAACATCCTTAAGTACTTCAAAAGGACCAAGGATTCGTTCTTAGTGTTTGGAGGTGAGACTGAGTTACGTGTAAAGGGTTACACAGACGCCAGTTTCCAGACAGATAGGGATGATATGAAATCCCAACCCGGATATGTTTATATGATGAATGGAGGAGCTGTTTGCTGGAAGAGTTTCAAGCAAAGCGTTACAGCGAATTCTACAACAGAAGAAGAGTGCCTTGCAGCGTCTGAAGCTGCAAAGGAAGCTGTGTGGATTCGGCAATTTTTGGAAGGACTAGCGGTAGTCCCTAATGCCAAAGATCCAATCACGATTTATTGTGATAACAGTGGGGCTATCTTTCAAGCAAAAGAGCCCAAGTCTAGTAATAAGTCTAGACATGTACTTAGGAAATATCATGTAACTAGAGATTACGTGGACAGAAAGGAAATTGACATTTGTAAGGTTGGGACAGATGACAACATTGTTGATCCTTTAATCAAGCATTTATCAAAGGCTAAGCAAGATGGTCATATCGTCACAATGGGATTGAGACGAGTATCAGAATTCCCTTAGATTATGTAATATGTAATAATTGAATGGTGTATTAATTATTTCATATATGATAATTGCATTCATTGTTCAAGTTTTATTATAATCTTTATTATTTAGTTTGACTAAATTTAATACTTTGTTTATCCGAATAGATTGTAAGACAATGTTGGACCCTATTCAAGTGAATATGACGAACTTAGTATTTTGTCTCTAGTCACTCAATGAGGTCATGTCTCGAAGTGACTAGATTGTAAGTCGATCGATGGTTAGTTCAGCACCATGGGGTCATGGAGATGACTGGTCGATTACATAGACAGACTGTATGACACTCTGTCGGACAGTGACCTTTGTAGAGACCCTTAAGTCAATTAATTGATGCCTGGTCGTGGCAGGGTCCTCTATCTTATTCATATGAGTCGATTGTTTGACTGGCGACCGTCTATCTGAGTCGGTGCAGTTTCCGATTGGTTTTGGTTGGTGTTCTAGGTCGTGCCGTGAACGGAGGCCGATGGACATCTTATGGATCATGGTGATCTGCATCATACAGAATAGATGAGTCAACAGGAATTGTCCACCCACTTTGGGTACAAACATCTCCAGGCCACTCGAGGAGTAGTTACTGTAAATGCGTGGCCACGCTTGGAAAGGGATCTATGTCAGATTTTCCGATCAGACAGTTACTCTCCATATCGAGAAAACCACTCTAGATATAATCAATCGTAAGTGCGACCTGGAAGACACCTTGCGTTGGGTGGGAGATGTGATAAAGAGACAAGAGAATTGGTGTCGCACACTTGTGTCAGACAAGTGGGAGATTATTGGAGTAGGTGTCCTCTACAATAGTGCGCCACATAATAAATCTCATTAAGGAATATAATTGGGATATTTATTGACTATATATACATGATTAGTCAGTTGATTAACGTTAATCAATATCGGTTGGCTGACTAGAGTTTGACGTTATTGTCGTATGACGACGGTGATCAACTGATCCCTTTCGGTCATATCTATAGGATGAAACCCAAATAGTAACTAATTATTTGTATATGATACAGATGATTAGTACATTACATATATTTGATATGTATGAGAGTTAATAGTTAGAAATTGAGTTAGGAACTCAAATTCGATTAAGTTTATTTTTCAATTATGCGATAATTGACTAATAAATTTATATCTTATCTTAATATGATTAAATAAGATCTAGTTTAGTAATTAATCGTTAATTTACTAAATTAGTTGAGGTGTTACATATATTTTGATGTAGAGGTAATTAGTTAATTATATTTACAAGGAGTTATAAAATAAATTAACTAAGCATTGTGGGACCCATTATATATCGATATAATGATAAAATATCACTTAAATGTTAAGTATATATTGTTTATTAATTTATGACATATAATTGTTATATGATCAAATTAACACTTAATTTTACAAGATAATTAAGCATATGATTAATAAGTATTTGTGGGACAAATATCAAAAATTAAAATTGACCATAATGAGCCACATGTGGCCGGTTGGAGTAGTAGTGAAAGCATGATGATTGTTGCTCTATTTTATGCTCAAATAATCCAAATTGAAGTGACACTACATCATGCTAATACCTCCTAACACACTACCAATTTGCATGTGAATTAAAATAAGCAAAATAAGAGCCTTGTGAGGCCTACATGGACTGGCCATAGTGCTTATAAAAGAGCACTATGGTTGTTCATTTTGTGTTGTTCATTCTTTCTTGTTTTAGTTTATCTCACTAAAAATCCTCTCATCTCTCTAAAACTCTCATATACTAATATTCACTAAGTATTACTAAAGTAGTAATATATTCTAATAGTAGTGTAACTTTTCTTACTATCTAGTTAGTAATAAGTCAAGTTTATTTGGGTTAATCTTGGGGGCAATTTAAAGGAGATCTTCTAGTTTGAAGATTCTTGGAGGATCATCCATATTATAGCTCAAGAACAATAATAAGGAGTTCTTATTGTGCCCATATCATTTCCATTTCAATGTGAGGAAATTTCTTCTTTTATATAATGTCTTTATATTTGCATGAAGTTACATAGATCATTAAATACTAAATTAACAAGTAACTTAGTAACTAATTAAAGGAGTCTAATTAAGGTCTCTGGACTTTCACTTCCCATTCCCCAATGGATCATCACAGTTTTGAAAATAGAAAAGGGGTCTATACTATCATATATCAACCAATGCACAACACATTTAAACAATCATCACTAGGTAGGCAAGTAGACAATAACCAGTAACATCACAAGTACATTATCATCATCATCATCACAATAATCATAGTATTCAACAATAACAACATACACAACATAAATCAATATACAAAGGTACTGAGTAGGGAAACCCTACCTCAAAGCAAACTCGCAACAACGATAAAAAAGATTATAATCCTTCTTCTATGAATTCTCCTCCTAACATTTATACAAATAATCTAAATCAGAAATCAATTACAACAACCCAAATCCCAACCCTAATTCAGATTAGGGTTCTAATAATTCTACTTAAAAGACACAACAATCTAATTATAAATTAAAGACTTCCGATAGATCGACGCACAAACGAAAACGGACTAGCAACGAGACGATCTTCAAGCTTGGCAATGGATTAAGAGCGTTAAGAATGATAAGGGAGATTTTAGGGTTAATAAAATGTTTAAAAACTGACATAATGAATTTATAACCACTTAATTATCTTAATCCAAAACCGCTCGAAAAATCTGTCAGACCGATGCACTCGGTCGAGTGTACAAGACACTCGGCCGAGTACACTGCACTCGGTTGAGTATTTAACATACTCGGACGAGTGCCACTTAGGCATAAAGTTGCCTAAGCGAGAGACTCGACTACTCGGCCGAGTAAGACACCACTCGGTCGAGTACACCTTACTCGACCGAGTACCAAGTAACCAGAATACGGGATATTCTAGGTAGGAGCAACATATTGCAAAATAGTATATTGGAACCCAATAAACTATTTAAAATATGTCATTAACAAAAAATATTAAATAACATATTCATAAGTCAAACATATTAAACCTCTCCAGTATGCTACACTTATATTAAACCTCTCCAATATGCTACACTTTGGCCAATATACCATTTCCCAAACATAGCCCTTCTATTTGAGAGCCTTGTTTTGATGAGTATAATAATTAGCAGATTTGTCATTTGTTGTTATGGTCTTAGTTCTAATGAGATGATTTCACTTATTGTTGAGGATATTGTCATTTCTAGCGGTTAAGTGCTCTTTGGATTAAATTTAGCTTTTATCATTTTGTATAAGTCTCGCAAATTTTGCACACCCTTCGCTAAAGTACTAAGAATTGTCTTGAGATGGGCTCTGGTAGGACAGAGCAAAAAAACCGATTATCTAAATCGATCTAATATCCGATCGGAACCCGGTCAGAAGTTTTGGATGTCCGATCCGAAATTTAATTTTGTTTTTGATATCTGATCCGGAATCTTTGGTTTTGGTTTCGAAATGGATATTAGAAATAAAATTTTTGGATACCCGATCCGAAACTTTAGTTTTTTTAGCATAATTTTGAGAAATTACAATTTTATCTGGTACAAACCCTTAATAAAAGTTTTAAATATAAGAGAACTAGGTAAGTGGTATTCAATTTTTATTTTGAGAATATTGAATTAATAATTTTAATGAAAATCATCATGTAAGACGATGAATATTATCGTGTTTCCAACTTAATTTTAGAGTAAATTCAAAAATATGGATACTCGTTGTATATCCTCTTCCGACTTTAGTTTTTTTAGAGAAAGAAGAAGAAGAAGAAGAAGAAGCTTGTGCTAGGAGGAGGATCATCATTAGCTTGAAGTTCTTCACTTATTAAGAACATACAACCCTTTTATTTCTGGTTTATTTTTTGTATAACATCAAAACATATCTCATATAAGGTCTAAAGATAATCTCATAAGTCTCCATTCATGATGAGACGATATTTGTATGTGATTAAGGGTACATTTATTGAACATTAAGGTATCGAGAGCGGTCTTTTTGCAAGCCATTCGTGGTATTGGTCTATCGGTTTTGTTAAGCAATAAGTCTTGTTTGTGACGAGAAGACACGTCGCAAGCTTGCTGTGACAACCCTCGCGAATGCGGAAATATAAAACATACAAGCATGTGAAATAATATGCGGAAATACGGTATTTTAAAAACTTTTATACATGCAAGATAGATAAAACGAGGAGTGTCAAAATATTACAAACTAAGTACGAAATACAACAAAGAGACGGGGTCTCTCAAAATGTTAACCAACAACAAAGTCATTAGCAACTAGCTAATCAACGTCTAGAGGTGTTTCATCCAGGGACAACGCTCGCTAGCTCACACCCGAACCCAAAATAGTATAAGCAAAAAGCCATCCATGCAAGCAACCTGTTCATTCATGAAAAACATGAACGCCACAATCAGTGGGGAGTAACTCCGGGTTCTCCCAGCCATATCACATTAAACGTACATATAAGGAAATACAAAAGTAGAGCATGCATATATAGATATCCATGTGAGAAACGATAAGGATAAATAGGAATTGAATATATAATGATAAGAGAATATGTAATACAAATCCGAATCCATCATGTTATACAAAGACTCGGGGAAGACACTCTTAGGCAACCGAATACGCTCACTAGGGCTTGCATCTCACCGTTAGCGGTATAAGTTTGATAAGATTGAGACTCGACAAACAAACCATGCCAAGTCATCGAATGACCATGAATATCAATCATGTAATCACCCATCCACACATAACAATACAATGACGATGCCCAATCATGCAATGACCATGAATAAAATCATGAAATCACGCATTCAAGAACAACGACACAAAGACGACCTCTCTCACTGTAAATGAAACGCACTAGCACCGTGTACATGGCAAGTATGATTAAAAGGCATCCACAGGAGTAGAACCTTCCCTGAACGCATACACGATTCAATCCATTTCGTATATGTATACTAATTTCCTCCTGGTAGGAACGATAATTAAACGGCTCCTAATCTAAACCTGGCCAGATTCTCGGAATCACATTTTCCGATTCGACATGCGATAAACGTTTCGCATCCAAGACTCGGTCTTACAAAGAAAACGCCGAGTACCCCAAATTCGGTAGATCAATTCAAGAAAGAGGCGGAAAAGAGCACAAGCCTCATAACAAGCGGTACGCTACATGCAAATAACACCACCTCGCAAGTACAAAACATTTGACGGCCGGGTCGATCAACGCATAGCGTTCAACTCCCAACAACGTCGTCGTAAGCCCACTAACACATGCATTTAAGCAGTAGGATACCTATCCGTTCCGACATTCCAGCCTTACGAACGGGAAGGTAGCCAAGGGAATGAGAGTACAAAGCACAAGACAAAATAGTGCTCAAACCGTATCATTTGTAAAAACCGACTCAAAGTGGGACATACCAACAACCGTCACAAAACATGAGAACATGGCATTATATAAATGTAACTATGATAAACATGAATCAATACATGATACATAAGCATTAGACCAAGTTTAAGAAGCATAATAAATAGGAAACATAGATACCTCTCCAAAACCACAAGTTTGGAAACTAACTAAAACAAGGGTTCACTTCAAACTGTCATAACTAAAGTTCTAGACATGTAAATACAGAAATTCCAAGTCTAGGTGATAGCTTATCGTCTTACGGTTCCAATGAATGGTCACAAGCCCAAAACAAGCAAGTAACGAAGGAGATATGATCATTTTACGAAAAGGGGTCAGTGCAGTGAAACTGCACAAGTCACGACCGTGACTTGTATTTCACGCCCGTGACATGTGTTACCAATTCACCGTGAGCCTTCAACATAAATTCAATCCTATCATTTCCAATTCTCATAATCCATTTCTAATAACTATCAACAATCAATATTCATCATCAACAATCATCAAATAACAACAATCATCATCCATAACATGATTCCTAAACTTACTAATCGTATTCTAATACGATTTCTAGCATATAAGCATGTAAAACACGTAAATGATATCGAGTAACCCTTCACCGTTACCTTTACGCGTCTTTAATCGATTCTAAACCTTCCTAGTCTCCACCTACATACAATTAGATAATAAAAGATGAATATCATTCACCTTGAGAAAGACGGATAATTTAAAAAGCGAGAAAGACGGTAATTTTATTACCAATACGGATAGAGGAAGCTAAGAGGGGAAGAATAAGACGAACTTACGAGAATTTGAGCAAGAAACGATCGAGATATGATGATTCAAAGATGGATCAAAATGGAGGCAAGGGTTTGATGGTTTCTTAAGGAAGAAGGAAAGTTTTGTGTTTGTGTGAATGAAAAATAGGTTAAGGGAGTATGAGGGAATATGAGTGGAAAAAGTCAATAAAAGTCAAAGACGGATCAAAAGTCAAAAAAAATCAAACTCGCCTTAAGACGGGATTCTCATGGAATCTCGCGGAAATTCCAAATACGAACTCGGAAATTCTAAATTCGACTCGGAGCATAAAATTCTAAATTAAAACTTAAATTTGCTGAAAAGTATCCGTAAAATATTTTCACTAGAAAAATAGGGTACATTTCCGGGTGTTACACTTGCGACGGGTCTAATTTCTCTCACAAATAGCAAGTGGCAAGGCAAGTGGGGGGCTCCATTTTCACCCCACTTGCCCCGCACTTGCCCTTTGTGAGGGGGATTTGACTTGTCGCAAGCTTGCGACAGGTCGGTCCGTCACAAATGAGAATTTGTGTTTGTTAAGTCTCTTTGGTGTGATTTTACTCCATTTGTGTGGTATTCTGATCATGTGAACACGATTATGCAAGACCTAAGTCGGAATCGGAGTAATAAGTCAGTTGGAGACAAATTGAAGATAGCGGACCACGAGTTCACCATTGATAGAGCTCATGCGGGCCGCCGCTGTAGCCAGGCAAGTCGCCGCATAGACAGGACCAAGCTTCAGGAGTAGGAGAGTCGCCTATTTGGTGGGCAAGCCGCCAGCGTGACGCCCGAGGGCAAGCGAGCCGCCAGTCCACGGGAGTAGCATGATAAATGAACCATCTCAACCAAAACCTTAAGGTGATGGTTGATCCCCATATATTATAGTTATATTCTATTATTCCCCCTCACTCGATGGCCCATTAGGCTTGAAGAGTGGTTAGTGCACAGACCCCCCATACCATGTGCTTGGTTTTTCCACTTGGTGAGTTTGTGAGATATTGAGGGTTGTCAAGGGTTTGAACTCGTGACCTTCGGTCACACTGGCTCTGATACCATGATAGATAAACCATCTCAACTAAAACCTTAAGGTGATGGTTGAGCCCCATATATTATAGTTATATTCTGTTATAGCAGAGCGTATGTGTGTCAGCGTGTGTAGTGGGTTTGATGTTGAGTTTTGATAGTGCAATGTGGATGGTGGAGCATTAGTATAAGTATATTATATATTATTATTATTATTATTACTAATATCATTATTATATATTATTATCTTATTAAGCTATTGGATTATGAGTGGTAGATGGTTATTCCACCTTTACGTATTATTAGGGATAATCTATTACTATATTATTCCATCTATCAATTCTATATTCAATAGTTGTAATTTGGGTAAAAGCTCAAGAACCCTATTTTCTCTCTATTAAGCAAACTATGAGGAACTAATTCTCCCTTCTCGATTCAAGGTACTTTGAAACAACTTCTTAATTATTAATCGTGAGACCGTCTTAATCCTTTATTTTATACTTGAGTATTATTTATTCTCCGTTCTTAAGATATGATTGTTGTATGTTTAATTGATTTGGCGAATTAATTATTTCATCTTTCAATATATAGCAATTATATATGTTTGAATCCGTAATTGTTCAATTCATTAGATAAAGTTGCAACCTTTAATCCTATTTGTATGCGTTTCATCATAGTTGGGTAAAAGGGGGAATAAATATATAATTAGTTTGAGCCGATAACCACGTGTGTTAAAGGCTGTTAAATTTCTTGATTGTTCTATCCGTTTATGTTGTTAGTGAATTAAATCTAAACGCTTGGATTAGATTATTCATTAATTAGGTTGCTTAGTATCGCGTTTCGAACTAAGTAATATTATCAAAGGAACAATTAAAACTCTTGTTTTACAACGGGATAGTCAAGGGATAAATTGGGATTAGAGGTCGATGATTAGTTGTTAATCTGTTAGTGGATAAAGCTTGACTCGGGACCTTTAATTATCTGAATTCACCCATCTTTATTATTTATTTAGTAGTTTATAGCTTACGCAATCGTAAAAACCCCCCTATTATTACGCCTTGTACTCTTTACTTTTTGCACTTTAATTGCGTCGCCTTCCTTGTGACTTACCTCTACTATATAGTTTAAGGTAATAGGACTTTATTATCTATCTTTGGGAGCATACGACTTTGGCTCACCAGCATACATGAGTCAAAATCAAATGAAACCCATTATCGGGTCAACAACGTAAGATGCATGTTGTTAGGAATTTATGCCTTGAATTTGTGTCAAAGACGGATTAAGTTAAGACAAGAAGAAAATAGGATATTTGGTAATTGTCTTTGTTTAGGAAATTATTAATTAATTTCCTAATTGTCTTTGTTTCCTATTAGTGTTGGTTTAGGAAATTATTATTAATAATTTCCTAATTGTCTTTGTTTCCTAATTAGTCTAGGTCATTTATTTTAGGGTGTAATAAATCTATATAAAGACCCTAATATTAGCCTAGAATAATTAAGAAGGAGGTGAAGATAATATTTGTGAGCACAATCTTATGAGAGTCGATTTGTGAGGTTCCCTTTGGGAGGAAGCTTCAGTTTGTTCCAGGCTCGAGTAGATTGGCGTTCTTCTGAATTTAAAGATATAAGGAGTTTGTTCGGATCTTGCTGGCCTCAAGATCGTTTGTCCTTCATCTCGGCAGAGTAGTCTCTATTGTCTATTTGAGATTACTATATTTGTTGGTAGAATTGGGTATACTTTTGGCTCTTAGTAGCGCGTGTGTACCAGTCTACTGCTGTACTATTATCTCCACAATAGTGAAATTCGCTCTCCTTTCGGGTGGACGTAGCCAGTTATTTTACTGGTGAACCATGTATATCTGTGTGTCATCTTTATTTGTTATTCGCTATATTTTGTTCTTATCACCCTAATCAACTAACCGTTTGGTAACGGGACGCCTCCGTTACAACACATGTGTTACATACGTAAACGTGATTTAAACTTAACCAATTGTGCTGAAAAAGATATATGATATCCCCTTTGACGTCTTTAACATGCACACCAAATTTCGTAAGTTTTGCATGCAAAGTTTGAAAATGAAAATAGAACACTAAAAACCTGTTTCTTGGTTACCCGTAAACACATATTTCACTTAATGAATTATAAAACGAAGAGGATTTTAGGGGTGTTACAAATTGGTATCTGAGCGGGTTTCCTTCTTGAACAGGTGATTTGATCTTTATATCTCTTCACCGCCCATGAATTTTCCGGCCTTGATAAATTTTTTCAATAAATTTTTTGAAAAAAAAAATCCGCGTTAGATTTTTGTGGGATTATATGGGACGTATGTTATTTGTATATTCGAAATGTTGGCATTGACTTGGATATTTTAACATTATGAATTGAAAAGTATCTTGAAATGGAATATGATGGATTCTGTTTAAATGATGTGGAACGCAATTGAACATGCATATATTATGGTGTTATGGAATTGATTTTAATTACGATGATGATTGAAATGTGTATGTTATTGAGTTCATTGAGATTATATACATGACATTTTGTTTTATAATGTATATTGTTTTGTAATGATAATCTTTACTGAGAATGTATTAAATGATATTGTTATTGGTTCTATTCGGAGTTTTATCATGATGTTAGAGTTTCAGTGATTATATAACCAATTGAAGCCGTGAGTTGCTAAGTACTTTAATAATAGTAAGTTATAAAGATGATGGATTTTCAGACTTGATATTGCAAGTGAAGATTTACGTGGAAGTAAAATCCTAACTTTATAAAAATTAACTGATAACATTATTAAATTCGAATGTCGTACTGCTTATTAGCATTTGGTATTGTTAGTTTTAGTGAAACTAAGGATGAAGGTATGCCAATATTTGCTTTGAATTTATAAATTGTATAAGAAGATACGTTATAATTGAACTATATATTTTATAAGTTAAGTGAGGGTATTATAGGCAGGATTGTACATTGTTTAAGGGAGATTAGTTATATGATCATTGAAACAGTGCATGTTATTTAGGAACCTTAGTATGTGGAATGTTTCATGTGATTGTAAAGAAGGGATATTGTTATTTTGGTATTGGTATTTGCATAAAACGTATGTGAATGAAATATTGATTGAAAACTTTGTTAGATTATATACCAAAGCCGATACTCTTGAGAGATATTAGGACCTAAGGAAAGTTTGATTTGTATGATTGAATTCACCTAATTATTGTCGTTGCCGAATTAGAAATTCCGAAATTTTGAGAGTGTGAAATGAAAGTTACCTTTATAAGAGACGATGAATTGAGCTTTGATTTCAAGATTACGGGAAACTAGAGACGTTTGCAAGAGTTTGTCATATAAGTAAAAGTTGGTGAACAATGTAACCACTTAATTTTGGTATTGATTAGTTCATAATTGTTGTTATAATGATAAGGAAGTTACTAAGATATATCAGTAGATAAATTTTCTAGAAAGATTATTATAACAATGATCTGATTTAACTTGGTGGGTTATTGGAAACCACTACAACAAATACCTTGTTTTCTTGACACTTTTTTGATTGATTTTTGACGCCTAAAAGCGTCAAGAATTGTAATCTCGACGCTTTTGTAAAGCGTCAATTTTTGGGGTGTCAGAATTTTTTGACGCTTTTTAATGTCAACAATATTGACACCTTTTAGCGTCATGTATGTGACACTGACGCTTTTTTATGTCAAGAATATCGACACTCTCTGATGTCATTGTTAATAGTTATATATGACAGTCTAAGCAGAAACCAATTAGGCAGGGAAATATGAAGGTGTTCTTAACACTAAAAAAAACATAATTCATCAAATAACACAATAACTAGTACGAAGTAATTACTGCCAACAAGTGTTATTACTTGAAATCACACAATATCACATAATTTTCATTTTGATACAATAAACAATGTCTAGCTAGCGAGAAGTAGACATATATAGCTCATTTGTTTACACAGTAACTGAATTACATTGAGTGAGTACATTTAACTAAGGTATGATGATTCTAATTTCCTAAACTAATCCATACAATTCATTTGTATGTGTTGAAATCCCGATTGATGATCTTGCACATTATAAAACCCGCGGCTCAAAGTGGTGGCCTCTTTCTACTTGTTGCACATGCTGCTTATCATGTACATAATGATGTAGTGAGTAGCCATGGTTTTACCTGCTTATTGGACAAGAAAAGCTAGTTAGAAAACCAAGTACTTACTCAGTCGCAGTCATTTGTTTACCTTTGCTTTTTGCATAATTATTAAAGAAATGTTAGGGGATAAATTGTGGTAGTACTTGGTGGGTGACATGTGAACAATAGTTCCATTGGATGATCAAATTACTCATAGATTAAAACAAATGAATGAGACATCCAAAAATGGAAATGTTAAACAAATGACCGAGCCGGAAAGAGTATAAGATATTGAAGTATTTGTCAAATAAAATAAAATAAACTCATCAAGAGGTACATATTTGAAGACAAATAAATAGAAGTGGAACTCAGCATATATGACAATCAAGAAATATAAACTATTAGTGAAGTTAAGTTTTCAAAAAGAATACCTGCTATTTTCTTAGATTGAATAACAAACAAAATTAATTTTTAAAAACATAAGCATTTTATTATATGTTACCTCACATACTCTTAGTCTCTTATAAGCTTGGACTGTAATTTCCAACTGAATGAAATTTTTGTAACAAATAATCAGAATATGAGCTCTTGTCAAGTTAAGCATATGGTCACAATATATAATTAAGCAAAGCATTCTAAAAACTTAATATCACTAATCAAGTATTGTTGCTGTCGAACTCCAATTAGCATCATAGAGGCTTTCATACCAAGGACAATAGCTACCTTTAGATTATCCATTTGGATTGTCTTGGTGTTTTGAAATCAATAATACTATTTTTTTTCTTTGAACCTATACCATTTTATAATTTGATAAAGGGGAAACAAGATTGTTAAATAGAGAAAAAATTTGAGAGTTTTAAAGACTTGTTTGCTGAAAATGATATAAGAACATGTGAACATGCAACCCAAAGGTATTTGTGTAAGCAACTTCCCATTGGAATAGTTTGTTCTTTGAACCTTTACTTAAGGTCACTCATCCCTATTTGTTTATAGCATGAAATTGTGGTCAAAAACATATTGGGGGAAATAACATAAACGTATTCAAGGCTAGCAGCCTGTTCAAATCACGGTTTACCATGATTTCGCTAATTTACATTAGAACACAGTTAAGATAAAATTATATAAGGAGAGAGGGACAAAATACTATCCAAAGAGGGGCATAACCTACAAGGGGAAGATAGCATACTCCTTTCAAGTATTTTCATCCGTTCATGATCATAGTCGGTTAAGATACTAAGATCAATGAATTTAACGAAATAGATTTTCTTTACTTCACTTTCTTAATAAATGGAGAACAAAAGTTTCCATTTACAAACTTACTTGCACATCATAACAAGTTACATGACACAACTATAAGTGAGATTAATTTCCCTATGTATCCAAACAAAAAAATCAAACAATTTTTGATCTAGTTCTAATGGTTGAACACCCTAAATATGAGATAAAAGAAATTGACAGAAAAAAGGAAGAGGAAAACGGCATAAAAAAACATCGGTGTAAACGAGCAGCATACCAACAACTGGAACAATAAAATTCAAATCAAAATGCATCAATTGATAATTATTATACAAAAAAAAAGGAACAACTAAGAATAATTGCTGAATATTGAAAAAATTAGAAATCTAAATCAATTAGTGAATCCCTAAATCAGTTGGTGAAAACATAAAAAAAAAGTGTAGAAATCAATGGTTTTATAAATGAAATTAGAAAGAATAGACAACGTAGAGCTTCAATGAGAAAGTAAACTAAAATTCAAAATTAACATTTATTTAAATCTAAAACTCCAAGAGAACTCAGTTATATTCTCCAAATCCGACTTATACGATAACAAAAAAAAGTAAATCTCAGAAGAAAGAATTAAGACCTTACTAATGAATAGTTGGTAGAATTGACCAATTATCTTCGTCGTCGAATTTTCAAAACCTAAAATAAATTACATAGATGTATGAGAAATGTTAGGAGAAAGAAGATGTAGACCATGATGGTTGGAGACGAAAGAATTTTCTAGAACTAGAGGGAGTTCTATTTTTTTAGTGAAATATGAAACTGATGCACAATTTCTTTGTTTAAGAATGTGTAATTTTTTTGTTTAGGGAATTGGTAGATTGGTAGATGAAGCGGTCATTTGGCTGTTTAAAATTTCAGAAATGCGCCTTATTAAATTCAAAAGTTAAGTTCATAGTTAGTGGGCGGGACCTTGTTTTTATGCTTTAAGCCGCTGACAAGCATTTTCCCATCAAGAAGGGCTCGACACTTTCCAAAACCGTCGAAGTCAAAGCGTCAAGAAAACAAGGAGTTTGTAGTAGTGAACTGTTTAGTTGGTACAAAAATGATGGAGATTGACGCTTATATTTGATGATGAGGTGATGTGATGTGAAGATCAATGATTTAGAGATAGCATGTGTAGAAAATAATTGATAAGAGGTACTAGCTAAGAGAATCGAGGTAATAGGACTTGCTCAATTGAGATGATTTTTATGATATGGATATTAAAGGTGATTATGTTTCGAATAATGAAAAGATATTGGAATAGAATATGATGTTATCAAATTGACTTCACTTAATGCAATGAATGGTACTTTTGAGGATAAGTGTAAATATGATTATATTGGATCAATGATGAAGTTGAGTCATCGAGATGTATTGTAATTTATGGGTTATTAGTACATTTTTGTGGAGAATTTCGTAGATTAAAATGAGAGGGTAAATACTCCTTTTCTTTTAGTTATGACTAAGGAATTACATAGGTACGATATTAGTGATTTAGGTGGCGACATGACTTTGATAAAATGGAAACTTATACTAAACGGTCGTGGTTCCTACTTGATGAGAATAATTTGAGGTAATTAATACTAAGGAATCACAAACCAATTTTGGTACACATAAACGAAAAGAATGTTAAGCTTTTGGGATGTGTAAGGGATATCTAGAGTGACAAGAGATTATGGATGAGGAATGGAAAAAGAAGGTACGTAACCACATCAAAGGAACCAGAGGTGGGTAAGATGAGTAATTTGGTCTTATGGGTTATAAGAGATAATACTGATTGATTTTGATTTATGCATGGGCGAGAATATACCCATTAGAGGGCGTAAGAGAAAATGTTGAACCTGAATAATTGTGTGATCTAGATATAGTCTTAGACTAGAGTTTTAATGGTAATAAATACGAGGATGTATGAAATGCATGTGAGTGTAGTATCGTTATTAGGGATATATATTAGCTAAAGGAATTCATGGATATTTATAATTATGTTATCTAAGGACAATAACGAATGGATATTAGTTTGGGTGATTATTTGATTATTGATTAATCATATAAGGATGGGTACTTGAGTTGACACAATATTAGCCTACTATTTATGATATAAGAATGGTCGATTAACGTTGAATACTTTTTCCTCATGGTGAAAGAGATTATTTGAGATATTAAAATGTAAAAATAGTAGGATGCGATGTTATACACAAGAGTGAAATCTAATTATTTGTGTGTGATACCAATTCTACGGGTAGTAGAATAGGATATTATCCATAACATTGAAAACGATTTGAGTTGTTTAAGTCTAGCGTGTTCAAGTAGTGGAATGAGACACAATTTATATAAACATGAATATCAACTATTATGTCTCTACTTGTTATTGGAATGATAATAGTATGTTTGGTAAGACAATAAGTCTCACTAAAGACAGACACTATCGGTCGGTAATCGCTCAGATATTAAAAAAAAGAAGACGACCAAGCACACTATTATTTATATTTACTTACCAAACACACTCACACTCTAAACCAATAACCCCAAACCCGACGCCACCCCTTCCCCACTAGCACCGGCCGCCGCTGATGACCCTCCCCTGACCCCTGCCGCCGTTCTACTGTCGACAAAAACCTCCAACGACCCTCCTCTCTCCTTTAGTTAGTTGATTAAGGTATGATTTATACTTAATTTTTGTGTTTTGTGTTGTTTTATTAGTGTTTACATATGTTTTTTACACATAATTTTATGTTAGGATTGATTAGTTGTTGTTAGTTGAATGTAATTTTAGAGTTGTTTAAGTTAGGGTTAAGGGTAGTGAAATTGGGGTTTGTTTTTTATTTGATTAGATGTTGAAGATGGGTATATGATGTATGTGTATATTTGGGTAGTAAATTGGCAATTATATTTTGGTATTGATTGAAATTTGATTATGTTAGTATATATAATTGTTAGTATGTTCAAGAGGTTAGTAGTAGATATATGTTGAAATGTTGGTTAAAATTGGTAGTTAGAAATTTTATGGTGGTAGTATAATTTGACTAGTTGGTTAAAATTGGTAGTTAGAATTAGTATTTAGATTGCCTAACTAGTAAGAATGTAAATTGTCTCAATTAGTTGTTGGATTGCCTAATTATGTTATATTTATATTTTTATATAGATTTATAATGAAAAGGGTTAAACGAGAATGGATGTATGAAAGAGTGGATGCTAGGAATATGGTTAAGTATGAGTTTGTATATGGGGTGAATAGTTTTCTTGAATATGTTAAAATTCGAGATGAATTTAATAATTCACAACTAACTACATGTCCATGTGTAAAGTGAAAAAATTTGAAATACTTGAGTGAATTTGTGGTACAAGAACACCTTATTAGTAAAGGTTTCAAGGAAAATTATTTTTATTAGGTGTGTCATGGTGAGCCTTTCTCCTTTAAAAAACCAAACAATGTAGAAAACACTCAATCTTCCATAAGAGGACCATATCGAGAGATGGTAATAGATACCTTAGGTGACACGGCTTTAGAACATATAGAGGAACCCCCTATCGCTGAAGAAGAAACTCCACACCCTCAATTGAAGAGTTTTTTTTATATGTTAGATGCGGCAGAGAGACCTTTATATGAGGGGAGCGATGTGTCGGTGTTACAAGCAACTTCAAGGGTTGTTAACATAAAATATGAGCACAACTTATCGCACAAATGTGTAGATAATATTGCTTCATTGATTGAGGATGTTATAGCTCGGGGAAATGTGATGACCCGCACCAATTATAACACCAAAAAATTGCTCAAAGCTCTTCAACTACCCTATCAAAATGTTCATTGTTGTAAAGACGGGTGTATGCTCTTTTGGAAAGAAGATGCGTCACTTGATAAATGTAAGAAGTGTGGCAAAGATAGGTACAAGCCAATACCATCAAGTGGGAAAAAAATACCTCAAAAAGCCTTATTCTACCTTCCTATAGGTCCAAGATTACAATGGCTTTATGCTACTGAAAATATTGCGGAGGCAATGAGATGGCATGAAGAAAACCCTCGTGTACAAGGGACATTTGCCCACCCAAGCGATAGTGAGGCTTGGAAGCATTTGGACAAAATGTTCCCGGAATTTGCTAGTGAGCCTCGAAATGTTAGACTTGGGTTGTGAACAGATGGTTTTAGACCATACGACCAATTTGGGAAAAAATATTCATGTTGGCCGGAAATTCTCACTCCTTACAATCTACCACCATGGTTATGCATGAAGAAACCATTTATGTTTCTTTCATTGATTCTTCTGGGGACGGATAATCCTAAAAGTCAAATAGATGTCTTCTTACCATTTATGTAGGATAATTATGTGAGGATGACAAATGACCTTAAAGAGCAAGGACTTCCGGTAGACGCTAATAAGGTTTGGTTCGATTCGGTGGATGGATACAAGAAGGGCCAAGTCTTTGGGTTAGGAACCGCCGCCTCACTATATTACACTCCCCCGGCCTCATTATCGTCGAGAGGTAGTTCTTCCACCTCCCAACCATATATTCCCGGTGTTCTAAGTCAAGCAATGGAAGCACGTGAGAGAGAAGCCGACGAGTTTAGGAAGTATATGGAGGAGGTGCAACAAAGGGAAGAAGAAGCTCGCAAGAGGGAAGAACTTTAAATGAAACATCAAGAAGATCTAAGGCAACAAATCACGGCAAGTCAAGCCGCTAGTACGCGTGAACAAGAATAAACAAGGCGCCAAATTGAGGCCTTAACCAAATTATTTGAATCCCAAACCCAATCCCGATGCAACAATAACCCATGGGAATGGCCTTATAACCCGAATAACGATAACTCCGGTGGAGGCGGAAATGGTTTTCAAGTGTAATAAACTCGTCACTTAGCTAGTTGTTGGGTAAACTTTGGTGTG
The DNA here is from genome assembly GCA_022085475.1 of Heliosperma pusillum. Lineage (NCBI taxonomy): Eukaryota > Viridiplantae > Streptophyta > Magnoliopsida > Caryophyllales > Caryophyllaceae > Heliosperma > Heliosperma pusillum. The sequence continues at coordinate 53,622 of JAIUZE010066930.1, forward strand.
AGTTATGGTTGTATAAGACATGGTTACTTTGGTAGTTGATTACCTAAGACATGGTTGTAAGATTTTGTTGACATTTTTCTAATTTGAAAGACGGTTTCTGGTTACAAAATTGTGTCTGAATGCTTTTGTATATATTTTGGAATTTCTGCAGGAAATATAGCAAATGGGGGAGCAATAGAAGCAAAAAATCATCAAATCGTGTACATTCGTTACCGACCGGTTTTGGCAATTACTGACCGATGGCCTCATAATTACCGACCGACTGTGGAAATTACCGACCGATTGCCGACCAAAAACCTTTTGTAAGTTAAATGGTGCACATCGGCACCGACTGATTTTTGAGAGATATCGAACGACAGTCGGTCGGTATTACCGGCCGCTTTGGTAATTACCGACCGATTACTTGGTTGTATTGATCAAGTCAACTCAACTTTGGCAACGACCGAAATGGTATTTACTGACTACATAACCGGTCAGTAACTTACCGACCGCATTTCTGTCGGTCGGTAATTGATTTTTACCGACCGTGTTTACCGAACGATCTTAATCGGACGCTAAGGAGGGAAAAAAGTCAATAAGCTATTTTACCGACCGATATTTACATTTAACAACCATTTTAAACGGTCGGTATCAGACCTGATTCTTGTTGTGAGTGGAAGGGCAAGTGGGGTGCTCCATTTTCCCTCCACTTGCCCTTCCACTTGCATATTGTGAGAAGGGCGCTATTCGTCTTCAACTTGTGACGGATAGTGCCCGTCTTCAATGAGAATTTGTGTTGGTAAGAGTACTAGTTACTAGGAATCGAATGGTCACTAGGATAGTCGTCAACTGGGTGACATGATCTTGCTTAGTAGGATGGATATCGATGTGGCCTTAGATATTAAGAAAACAATAGTACCCATATACTTATAGGAATTCTAGTTAAAAGGTTTGATAAGGTAGGGTGGATTGAGTAAACAGGCATAAGATTATGATCAATGGTGGGAAAAGAATGTAACGTTAAGAGAAATTAAAGGTTTATGTGAGTCATATATACAGTTATTCCTCAAAGATCAAATGAACTTAATATTGAGATTATGGAACACATATTTTAAATGTCAGCTGGTGGACATGATCAATGAAAGTAGAGAGTGAATAAAACAGAAGCTTAACTTAGTATGATATATGAAATTGAGTTTACGTCGTTAGTTTTTGAAGACTTGTAATATGTAGAATATAAGACAATGTTTTATACTCCCTCTTATTCATAATAACATTCCCCCTTTCCATTTTCATCTATTCACAATACTTTCCCCCTTTTCCTTTTTTGGTAAACTTTTATACTTATTTTAATCACATCACCCCACAACAATACCCCACAACAATACCCCACAATACCCATATTTTATATTATTTTAATCACCTTACCTCACAAAAATAATTATTTTAATCACTTCACCCCACAATAATACCCAACAATACATTCCCTCTCTCCAATCACCTAACCTCACCACAATACTTTACCTTATTTAATCATTCACCCTTAATTTTTGCATTCTTCAATGAGGAAAGTTATTATGAATAGGAGGGAGTATAATTTATACTCGTAAGACTTGCTATCAGGTTATGGTAATTTGTGACTAATGAGGATGTAAAAGTGAATACTCGGTGAATTTTATCGGCTAATTAGTGATTTGATCTCAATGGCAAATGGTAAAGTTAGTAAAGTATGTGTTGGTATTATTGGTCATTAAAATATTTGACTGAAGTAACCGTTTTATGGTTGAGAGATAAAGGATAAATGAGTTTTAAATTTTCCAAAAATGATTGATTAAGGTCGCTAAATTAAATTAGTGATGTTGTAATACTCCAAGCGTGGGGAGCCCCTAAAGAGGTCCCTTGATAGGCTTAAAATCTGACTAGTGCTTAAAGGGATTGAAAGTACTACTCATATCAACAAGTGTACTTTCTTTTCTGGTTTTCCATGCAAAAGAAATCCACAGTTAAGCGTGCTTGACTGGGAGTAGTTTTAGGATGGGTGACCTCAAGGGAAGGTTCCCGGGATACTCATGAGTGAGGACAAAATGCGCTGGAAAGAACCCGTGTTGATCTGTGGGTCATGTACACAGCCTGACAAGCTACCGTGAGTGACTGCTCTCGACCCATGATTTGGGCCGGGGTGTTACAGATGTGATACATGAACTGTTATGAGGTCTAATGTGAATCGTGATACGATTAGTGTTAAATTTATAATTTTATTTTATATTATAAGGAATCTACTATTTTACGTTTGTATTGGTTGCCATAACAATGATAAACTTGTTATGTTATTGGTAAAGATTACCTAAGATTGGCTATCGTGCAATAGCTGGGATGTGATTTTACTTTGCGTAATAATGATAGTATGATATACGAATTTTATTATTTTGTATAAGAAAGGTTTTATGGCCATTGACTCGAGAATGAACTATATATAAGGAGAAGTTTTAGGTTTATTAAATTTTTACTCGTGGCTTGTGGTGAGTAACTTGTTGGTAAGTAGTTCCAACCACTGAAAATTTTGAGTGATGAAGTTTCCGGTTTTCCAATGTAATCAATCGAGCGTGTAAGAATTATTATTATATTAATATTTAATTCTCTATTGTCTGGACCTAATTACTGATATTAGTTACCTTAATTAAATAATGGTTAAATATATTGTTTCGGGTTTTTATTAGGAGTCCTAGTTTAAGTAGATTATGATAAATAGTTACAGGCTATTTGTAACAACCCGAAAAGTACCCTATTTTTCTAGGGAAAATATTTTACGGATATTTTTCAACAGATTTAAGTTTTAATTTACAATTTGTTGTTTCGAGTCGAATTTGGAATTTCCGGGTTCGTATTTGGAATTTCCGCGAGATTCCATGAGAATCCCGTTTTTAAGTCGTCTTTGACTTTTCTTGACTTTTGAGTCATCTTTGAGTTTTCTTGACTTTTGAGTCGTCGTTGACTTTTCTTGACTTTTAAGTCAACTTTGACTTTCGTTGACTTTTCCGACTCACCTCGTAAATTTAAAGACCGAAATTATATTTGAAAAATAATAAATTTAATTTATTTTTATTAAGATTTATTTGAATTTATGATAATTTAATATAATTATTTTGAATTTATTCGGAATTAAAGAGAAGGTTTTACGATTTAACCCCGAACGTCATTTAACTATTCCCGAGTCAACTTAAGTCCCGAAACAAACCCGAAACCCGACTTTGGCATGAGTCACACGCCCCATGTCATATTTTTCCACTCACTTTAGATCTTTTGATTACTTATTATTAAACTAATACAAATATCTAAGATATTTGTAACTTTATCGATCCGCCAATTTAAACTCCGCAAATCGCTTAAAAACAGACCCGATTCTCCTATGATCACACGTCTCTTTTTTCCCCTCTTAGGACTTGATATTTTTTTTCTTTTGATTTAATTAACATAATATCTAAATCATATCTAGATATTTTATTAAACAATTATAAAATCTAATAATATCTAAATAATTACCATAATATGTTTATAAAACCCGAGTCAATCCCGTAACAACAATTTCAAAACCCGACTCCATTATTTCCTATATTACACGGCACACCTTCCCACTTTACTCACCACTTATCTTTTCATTTTACATTAAATCAACTTAATATCTAATTAATACCTTCTTTAATATAATAAAAATCGTTCTTGGTGTTCTTCATCGTTCTTCATCGTTCTTGAGCAAAATCGTCACAAAACCTTCATTTCTTGTTCAAATCCGTCCTAACTTATATTTCTAGAATCTCCTCTTCGCTCTCCATCTTCAAGTACGGTTTATTTTCAATTCCGACAAAATCGTTTTAAACACTTTAATTATGGAAAATCAAGTTTTAATACTAACAATATTATTCTTGTCATTTCTTATAGGGGAAGATTTTGAAGACGAGTTTGGTGACTCGTATATATATTAGAAGAAGATTAGTAGACGGGTTTTTCTTTTGTTCTTATTTTGGGTGCTAATTGATTTTTGCTAGCTAAGGTAACGATTCCGAGTTACTCGACGAATTAATGTTACATACCTTTGTTTCTTTTGTTTTTGTTCATGTTATGGTTATTTATGGTTTTAGTAGTAACATGATAAGAAGTTATGATTATTATGTTGTATGGAATTTTTAACATGTTTAGTGTTCTTGACATTTTTGGATGATTTATTTATAACCATGATTTTTGTATGAATGATAGTTAAATTGATTGTTAAAAATGGTTGTTTGTTAATTAAAACATGTTGGAAATAATTTGGTGTTGGTTGTTGTTGCGGCCGTGTATGGTGGCTGTTTAGGGGGGCTGGAAAACCGACCCAAACCAGGCGGTTCAGCCCAGTTCAGGCCGGTCCAGGCCGGTTCAGACCCGGTCTGGATTGGTCCATGGTTGGTTCTTTGGGTTTTTGTCGATACTTGATTGTTTTGTTGTTGTTTTGACGGGTTTTAAATATGTTAAGCATGCGGGAAATATTAAGAAACGGTTTTTAGAAAAGATGACCAAAACCGGTCCAAAATGAACCGTGGGTCCCCTTGGACTTGTGACGGTTTTTGAGTATTGTTATTGTATCGTGTTTTGTAATATTTAGCAAGTGGGAAATTTTAATAAGTAAATTATTTAATTAAAAGCTTTTCATTATATTATTATTTCTCACATGTTAGAAATTATAATAAGAGATTTTAGTTTAATTTGATATCATGTAAGTCAAGCGGGTTTGCGTATGAATTAATAATTCACATGTTAGAAATTGAATGAAATAGCATGAAATGAATGTGATATCCTTATGTTCAAGCCTCGATGGCTAAGAATCTGTTTCTAGCCGGTTTGACCAAACGGGTTTGGTCAAACTAAGATCTAGTCAGCCCCGTTTTGACTGATGACCCGTCGCGGGACTCGGGTCGGGGATTTGTTTTCAAGTAAGGTTGTATTTAATTAATGAATTAGCCTTAGTAGATATGAGGCGATATGATATTTGAATATGATTTATGTGCAATTAGTCACATGATAGGAAGTTTTTCCCGTGACTGTTTGATTATATGGTTGGTGTCGTGTTGACTAAGTACCCATAGAGAATTATGAGTATATGGCGTCTTGACCATTCTAATTCTAAATGAGTGTCTTGGACCATGACATTGATAAGCCTTACTATCTTTAACGAGTATATAGTTCACTGCTTGATAGCTTTTGTGTCACGACTTGGGCCTTTTGATACCAAGCCGGGGGCATGGCTGCCTAATTGCTTCCACTTTGGGAATGGAGTTAGCTTAAGTACTAGCCAACTCTACTTAGGGGGTCGCCTAGTATAGATTCTCATGTACTTTTGGTAATGAGACAGGGAATGGGTTAGCTGTTGTCGCTAGGTCTGATCAGTCTAGGACTAGGATGTTTTCCCCCTGTGGTATAGACTCGAGTTACAGAAGTCGACTATTGACGGTCCTAAGAACTTATGCCTGTTTCTAGACGGATTGGTCTTTCATGTTTGATGATTCTATGAATCTTAGAAGGTGAGATGCAAGCCGGCTAAGGTTGATAGAGTGGGATTACCGGTTGTTAACTGATTCACATGATAGTTTGCATGAGTAGCTTAGCCTTCACATGCTGGTTATATGTTAGTTAATTGTTTCATAACATGAAAAGCATATCAAATATGTTAAGTTTTGTATTTTCCATATACATTGCTTTTATGTTATTCATGTTTAATTAAACTCGACATTTCGTGGCTGGGAGAACTCGGAGTTACTCCCCACTGACTGTGGCTTCCGTGTTTATATTTAATGCGGTTGGCAGGTTTGTGATGCATACTTGGGTACATTGACGAGCTAGCGAGCGAAGTATTTACCTTGGACCTATATTCGGTTCTTAGATTGTATATTATTATACACTCTTTTATTTCCGTATTTATACGGGAGATATGTCTCCCGTTTTGGATAATTCTTATGTATAATTATTATTTTTCCTTTTGTTATGAACCTTTTTATTTAATGACACCTTTGTTATGATGAATATATTTAATAGTAGGTTCCGGTTTTAAAATTTACCGATTTTCACTAAAGTGAACCTATTAGAAACGTATTCTCATCTTTTATTTATTTAAATTACTTGTTTTATTTTTCCGCAAATTTAAGGGTGTCACATCTCAATCTCTCATTAAGTCACAGAAACCCCTCGTTCTTAAATCTCTACCCCAAAAACCTCTAATTCTAAAATTTCTAAAATTCCAACTTAACAACTCTCTTTCTAAATTTCTAAACCATAACTTCCCTTTGTCAATTTTAATAAAGGTAACTCAATTATTTATCCCACTATCTTGGGTTTTTGTACTAATTTGTTTTATGGTAATTGATGGTACTAATTTTCTTAGGTTAATTTGCCTTAGATTTGTGTACTAAACCTTCAATTGTTTCAAGGGGGTAATTTTGTTAGGGTAATTTGCTTTAGATTTGGTACTAATTTTAATTGGTGTACCATTTTGATTTGTAAAATGTTAATAGCCTCCTATTTGTGTTATACATTGCCTCTTTACTTGCTTACTGCTATTAACAGCTTGCACAGTGAAGGCCTTAAGGCTAAAAAGTATCATCTCTTTCTTAACCTGACAAATCAAATGGGTATTGAATAAGTATATTGATTTCTCGATCTTATTATAAGACCAGCGGGTAGACCCGGACCGGGCCCTAACCCAATGGGTCTGGATATGGGTCCATTGATTTTAGACCCCTATAGGGTTCGGGTTGGGTTTGGGTCCAAGGTTGAGGTAATGGATCCGGATTCGGGTCCTATTAGACCCGACCCAGACCCAACCCGTTGCCATCCATAGTATATGATTGTATTAAACTAGCAGATTCATATATGTAATTCTCCTTTATCTCTCTACTAGTTTTAAAATAATATTGAATATTGCACAATTCGACTAAATACGTATATTGAAGACAATTTCATATAATATAAATTTAAAATATTAATCAATCGTTGTCGTTTTAAGTATTAGACAGATTTGCCCGTCTCAATTAGAAGTAAAACGGTTGAGTAGAAATAAAAGTGAAGTAAGTTCCTTAAAAATAAGCAACTTACCAAAAGACATGAAGAAAGTTGATATAAGAAAAAAGGAGATAGACAAATTAATCAGTGAAAATGACTATGGGACCCATTTATTTTTTATACTCCCTTCAATTCAATCCAATCCAAACTACCCACACCCTTTTGCACAAGTTTTAAGAAAATTGCTTTTGATGAGGGTAGTATGGGAAACGGATGAGAGAGGTAGTACATAAATTAGGTGAGGTTAAATCCCTTAATTAAAATCTCAAAATTAATGGCCCCATGTGCAAGTACAAATCAGAAAGAATTGTAAATGAAAAGTTGGAATGAAAAAGTACCGCCTCTTTATTACTTTTGGCAAAAGTCAAATTTCCCTCCAAAATTACAAATTCATGCTTGGGAACTTTACAAACAACTCCATATAAAAGGATTACAACCAAAAAAATTACAGCATTTACTACTCCTTAAAAATTCAGAAAATGACATAAAACAAGAAAATCTGGAAATTACATCTTCAGTTATTGTTCTTCAATCATCATGGTAAAGCTACAACTTAGCATTCATGATAGGGATAGTATAGCTCAATATTTGTTGTTGCACACCGTAAATGGGAAGCTTGAACTTGGTTGTATGACCAAAGCGGACACAAAGTGGGGAGTCACAAGGAAAACCATATTGACTTGGTGGAAGCGTGCAAAAGTGAAGTTAGATTCGGGTGAAATATCGTCTTACCTTCACTTAAGATTGGCAATACAAATAGAGCGAAAGTGGTGATAGACACTGAGAAAATCAAGAACCTTCCCGTAAAGAAAAGAGGATCAATAATCAAGATAATAAGTTCAAAGATGGGTGAAACAAGGTGAATTAATAAAAAACACCAACTCAATTCATCAGTTACTCACAGAAGCAAACAAGATCCAAAGGATCTTTTTCTCACTTCCATCCATATGTTTGGATGCAAATGATAATAAGTTCAGATTCAAGGCCATTAGGAATCAAATACACATGGATGAGAAATTGTTTTATATAACCAAAGTCGATGAGACGTTCTATCTAGTTAAAGGGGAGGAGGTACCTTATAGATCTTGTCAATAAAAAAGATTCATAACAAAGGTTATGTTTATGAGTGCAATCATAGGGCCAATAATCAATGAAAATGGTTAAGTGCTCTTTGATGGGAAGATTGGGATGTTCCCATTTACTTATTTTGAACCAGCAAAAAGAAGCAGTAAGAACATAATAGCAGGTACCATGAAGCTTAAACCAGTCCAATCTATCACTAGAGATGTTACCAAAGCTTGCCTCATCAATAACATCATTCCAGCAATCAAAAAAACGTGGCCAGAAAATGCAAGCAAGGTAATTTACATTCAGCAAGATAATGCCAGGACACATATATCAGACAATGATGTCGATTTTAGAAGAGCTGCAGACTCAGATGGATTTAACATTCATTTGGTTAACCAACCACCAAATAGCCCAGACTTAAACATTAATGACTTGGGTTTTTTTTAGAGCAATTGACTCACTACAAAATGAGATAGCAACAAAAGACACGACTGAATTGGTGGAAGCAGTCGAAACTGTTTATCAGATCCATGAGCCAAGTAAGATTAATGCAAACTTTTTAACTTTACAAGGTGTCATGATAGAAATCCTGAAATGCAAATGTCACAATAATTTTGAAATATCCCATATGGGGAAGGGTGCATTATTAAGACAGGGCATGCTTCAAGAAAATCTAATGGTAGATAAAATGTTGGAAAGGGAATACATTGACTATTTAATTGTAAATGGTTATGAGGCTCAAGTTGAAACTTTGATGAATGACTTAGGTATTTTGGGTTAAGAAAAAACAAAAGCAAAATTTTTGGAACATGAAAACAGTGACATGTATTTTGAGAGAAGAAAAACAGAAGCAAAGTTTGGTAAGACTTTTTTTGCATTAAACACTGACATTGTAATTTGATGTTTAATTATGAAGTAAACATAAACAATGTTCATTTATGTGCTTACTTCTTAAACAATGTAATCCATGTCAATTACTAAGCCAGTAGCTATTTGGTTTATGGAATTGAATATCAGTTTATTTATCGTCATTGTTTACAGCACTTCATAAGCTCTCAGGAATATTTTGTTGCACATTCATCACTGAGCTTTATGCCTTCAGCCTTATGAAATTGGAGGTGGCATCAATTAGACCAAATAAAACCCCAACTGCTAATAAGAAGGGGTGACATTAATGTGACCATAGTGTGCATGCAACCAGCTAAGTTATAATCATATTGTGTCGCCATCATATAGAAGAAGTGGCATCAAATGGTGACAAAGTGTTCCTCCATCCAAAACATGGTGTGACATTAGATACAACGCTTATGGAGTAGATAAATAAACCCTCAGCCAATGCCTCATCAGGGGACGTAAATTACAGTAAACCCCTACACTAGGAACAACATAATAGCATGCCAACTCCCACCATGATCAACTCTACGAAATCCCATCAAGCATTTAACCAACAACACAATACCCAAATGTAACCAACAACACAATACCCATCAATCCATAGAACAACTGTGACAACCCTCGCGAATGCGGAAATATAAAACAAACAAGCATGTGAAATAATATGCGGAAATACGGTATTTTAAAAACTTTTATACATGCAAGATAGATAAAACGAGGAGTGTCAAAATATTACAAACTAAGTACGAAATACAACAAAGAGACGGGGTCTCTCAAAATGTTAGCAAAGAACAAGTGTTTAGCAAAACTAGCTAAAATCGTCTAGAGGTGAAACTTCCAGGGACAACGCCCGCTAGCTCACACCCGAACCCAAAATAGTCATAGCAAAAAGCCATCCATGCACGCAACCTGTTCATTCATGAAAAACATGAACGCCACAATCAGTGGGGAGTAACTCCGGGTTCTCCCAGCCATATCACATTAAACGTACATCCAAGGAAATACAAAAGTAAAATCATGCATATATAGATATACATGTGAGTTGTGATAAGAATAAATAGGCAATACGAGATATAATGATAAGATCAAATGGAAATCAAATCCGAACACAATCCATGTTATTCAAGAGTCGGGGATAGGACACTATTAGGCAAACCGAATAAGCGCCTTCAAACAGGGAATTGCATCTAACGGTTGTTAGCCGGATATGGCTGGTTATTAAGGTTTTTTATTGATCAGATTGAGGATCGACAAAAGCCCATGCCACAGTCATGCATATGACCATGCATACATCCATCATGCTTATCCATTAACACAACCCATACATGGACGGTGCCCCTAATAGGCAACAATGACCATGAATAATATCAGAAATTCACGCATTCAAGAAAGAACGACACAAGACGACATCTTTCAGGGTAAATGGAAAGGCACTAGCAAGGCGTGTAAATGAACGTATTGGATTAAAAGGCATCCACGAGAGAGACATTTACCCATGAACGCATACACGATCACATTTCGTATATGTAGATAAATTCCTCCTGGTTAGGAACGAAATAAAAGGCTCCTAATCTAAACCTGGCCGATTCTGGAATACAATTCTTCCGATTCGACATGCGATACAACGTTTCGCATCCAAGACCGGTCAATCAAGAGCCTGAGTACCCAAATTCGGTTAGAAGCAATTCACGGAAAGAGGCGGAAAAGAGCTCGAGCCACATAACAAGCGGTACGCTACATGCAAATAACACCACCTCGCAAGTACACAACATTTGACGGCCGGGTCGATCAACGCAATGCGTTCAACTCCCAACAACGTCGTCGTAGGCCCACTACACATGCATTCAAGCAGTAGGATACCTCTCCGTTCCGACATTCCAGCCTTACGAACGTGGAGGTAGCCAAGGGAATGAGAGTACAAAGCACAAGACAAAATAGTGCTCAAACCGTATCATTTGTAAAAACCGACTCAAAGGGAGACATACCAAAAACCGTCACAAAACATGTGATACAAGCGAATGAAATATCATATATCCAAAACATGAATATTATAAGTCACTACGTAAAATTATACGATAAACGGATCATGCGAACTATTATAAATTACGAGTTTTAGAAATTTTAGGAAAAATACACAGCCGTAGTGCCGGCCGGTCAGTGGACCGGCGGCCGGTACCCCGGCTCGCGCTTCAAGCCAAAACCCAAAAATCACCAAAACAGGGTAGTGTGTTCCAGGCCGGTCGATGGACCGGCGGCCGGGCACCCGGCCAGGAACACCTATATACAAGAATTCTAAAATTCTCAAAGTTGTTACTGATGTGTTCCCAGCCGGTGGGCAGACCGGCGGCCGGTCACCCGGCTGGGAGCACCTTTTCACCCGTGAGCTTCCTTTACTTACCCAATTCATTTCAATTCTCATATATACTTGTAATAATTATCAACAATCAATATACATCATCAACATTCATCAAATAACAACAATCATCATCCATAACATGAATCCTAAGCTTTCTAATCGTATTCTAAATACGATTTCTAGCATATAAAGCATGTAAAACACGTAAATGATACCGAGTAACCCTTCACCATTACCTTTAAGCGTCTTCACTACTCGTTAAGCTCCTCTTCAATTATAAAGTAGTCTTTGTCGGGATCTTGGAGGTCACCATCTACAAATAGATCATAAAAGATGAATAAAGTTCATCTTGAGAAAGACGGAAAGTTTGAAAAGCGAGAAAGACGATGAATTTAATATCAATACGGATAGAGGAAGGTAAGAGGGAAAGAATAAGACGAACTTACGCGAATTCTAGCAAAGAACGAAAGAGCTATGTGAATTCTAAGATTGAATAGATTATGGAGGCAAGGTTTTTGATATTTGCTTAAGGAAGAAGTAAGGGTTTTGGTTTGTGTTGAATGAAATATGCAACGGGAGTATGTGACCAAGCCAAGACACGAGCCATGACACGAGCTCAAGACAAGACACAAACTCAAGACAAGACTCAACATCAAAACAACAACCTACATTCAGACAACACCATGACCAGCTATGACAATGTTCTATTCAGTCCAAGCCACAACCACTTCAAGCCTGCTAAGACAACACCACCACAACCAGAACAAAGCCTAGCCATCCACTTCCCAAGGCTAGGCCACAACAAAGCTCAGCCAACAGCCCAACAAACCCAACACAACAAAAACAGCCCCCAGCCAAAAACAGCCTATCACAGCCTTTCTAAACAAGGTCCATGGGGCCCCACACAATCAAACAAGCCTAACCAACCCTCAAACCTATGTCTTGGGAAGGTCCTCTACAACTTTCCCCAGGACTTCCCTCCCCAGAAACAAACACACAAAGAGTTAGCTTAGGGACAACTTCAGACTGTCCAGATTTCAGCCTTTTTGCAGTAGTTAACATGTCACTATCAAACTTTCCTTTTATGATCAAACAAACTCGAGGGCCTTTTAGAAGGACCTTTGGCATCCATCCCACTTCAGTTGAGCTCAAGAATCAAGCTCAGAAGTCCACCCCTCCACCAGTTTCAACCCCAACAAACCCATTAAGGCAGATTGTCCTATTAGAATTACTTTTCTGCTTTATCTACTTTATGTCAGTTTTCCTGCAAGTTTGTAGCTGTTATTTTGTTTCATGTTGTAAGCCTTTGTGGCCCTAGATATCTCCTAACGTCTGAGTTGTATCCTTGTTGCCTATATAAGGCCTTTACCTAATGAAATGCAAACCAGATTTGAAGTAAAACATAAAACTGAAACCTTGTTTCTGTTGCATCTCTTGGCTGTGTGCTTGAGACAACTTCCTTTGCTTTGTGCTTGGAAGTGAGCTTGGGTCCTTAGCTGTGTGCTGGGATCAAGGTTCAACCCTCAACCATTGGCTTTGTGCTTTGGTTAAGGTCCTATCCTTGTTCTTTAACAATCAATTCAAACAGAAACAGAGTACTTGCAAGTGTCTTAATCTTAGCTCAATTTGTCATTGTTTAGTTGTCTTTTCTGAATAGTTTCAGTGCAAATTGGTTATCAGAGCTTTGGTTTGTGAGTTCATCTACCTAACTACATTAAAAACACAAAATACAACCATGAGTGAAGAGAGAATCACAGGTATTGAAAACACAGTTCAAGATCTTGTCAGAACTGTAATGGAGGTCTCTAGATCTGTCAATGAACTCCTTGAGGGCCAACAGAACAATGATACAAGGGGAGGCAGAGGTCGAGGAAGAGGAGCACCTTTCCCACAAGGTGGAGTAAGGAGGAGACAACCTGTAGATCAGTTTGAAATGTCAGATTCAGATGGCTCAGATCACAATCTTCTCAGACACCAAGACAAAGATATCAAGGTAGAGATTCCTGACTTTCTAGGTAGCTTGAACCCTGATGATTTCTTAGATTGGCTAAGGTCTGTAGAAAGAGTCTTTGAGTTTAAAGGATACACTGATAGAAAGGCTTTTAAGGTTGCTATCATGAAACTAAAAGGCTATGCCTCACTTTGGTATGAAAACATGAAAACCTTGAGGGTTAGAGAAGGGAAAGAACCTGTAAAGTCATGGCTCAAACTGAAAAAGAAAATGAGAGCTAAGTTTGTCTCTAGGGACTACACTCAAGACATGTTCATTAAGCTTACTCACCTAAAGCAAGACCAAAGACCTTTAGAGTCCTACCTAAGAGACTTTGAACAACTCACTTTGCAATGTGAGGTTGTTGAGAAATCTGAACAAAAGATAGCAAGGTTCTTAGAGGGGTTGGATGAAAGGATAGCTAGCAAAGTCAGGCTACAAAACATATACTCCTTTGAGGAAGCTGTCAACTTGTCTTTAAGGGTAGAAAAATTGGGAAAAGGAAAGGCCAGTGCTTCTAAGACACCTTCCAGAACCCCCACCTTCAAACCTTTTGTAGGAGTTAAGATAGGAGAACCTGTGGTTCCTGTTAAGACTCCTTTCAACCTTGATAAAGGCAAGGCTGTTGAGGCAGGCCAAAGGAAGACTACCCCTCTCAAAAAGTGCTTTCAATGTCAAGGGTATGGACATTTTGCTAGAGAATGTCACTCTAAAAGGGCTCTGAGTACCCTAGAAGTAATCCATTGGGGAGATGATGAAGTGTTGGTCTGTGATGAAGAGATGGAAGAGCCTGAGGTAGAGGCTAGTGAGGAGTTGATAGAGCCTGATGCAGGGTTAAGTTTGGTAACATGGAGGGTAATGCATACTCAACCACAACCTTTGGAAGATGACCAAAGACACCAGATCTTTAGGACCAGATGTACCATCAAGGGTAGAGTATGTAACCTCATTATTGATGGGGGAAGCTGCACTAATGTGGCCTCCAAAACACTGAGAGACAAGCTAGCTCTACCCACCAAAGACCACCCCCTACCTTACAAACTCAGATGGCTAAACAAAGGGGCTGAGATCAAGGTGGATAAACAATGTGTTATACCTTTCTCAATTGGTAAAGGGTATGTGGATGAGAGGCTTTGTGATGTTCTACCTATGGATGCATGTCACCTTCTGCTTGGGAGACCATGGGAGTTTGATAGGGATGCCATACACCATGGGAGAGACAACACTTACACCTTCAAGTATGGGAAGAAGAAGATCACTAGCACCTTTACCACCTGCTTTAAAGATCAACCCAAACCCCATGAGTGAGGCTTCCAAAGAAGTCATGTTGATAAGTGAATCAGAAATAGCACAAGAGCTAAGTGAGCTACAACCTGTGTACATATTGCTAGTCAAGGAGACTGGGATGAGTAACATTGATATCCCTGAAGAGGTCAAATCTATCCTAGAAAGTTATGGTGATGTCTTCCCTACTGAGCTTCCTAGTGGACTGCCACCACTTAGAGGAATAGAGCACCACATTGACCTAGTGCCTGGAGCTATCTTACCCAACAAGCCAGCTTATAGGAGTGACCCTAAGGCTACACAAGAGCTCCAACTTCAAGTAGGTGAACTACTCAACAAGGGCTATGTCATAGAGTCCCTCAGTCCTTGTGCTGTACCAGCCTTGCTTGTGCCAAAGAAGGATGGGACTTGGCGTATGTGTATTGATAGTAGGGCCATCAACAACATTACCATCAAGTATAGGTTTCCCATACCTAGACTTACTGATATTCTGGATGAGCTAAGTGGGGCTCAAGTGTTCACTAAGATTGATCTGAGGCAGGGCTACCACCAAGTGAGGATAAGAGCAGGGGATGAATGGAAGACAGCTTTCAAGACTAAACATGGGCTTTATGAATGGCTGGTGATGCCTTTTGGGTTGTCTAATGCCCCTAGCACCTTCATGAGGTTTATGACAGAGGTCCTAAGGCCTTACTTAGGCAAGTGTGTAGTGGTTTACTTTGATGATATTCTTATTTACAGTTCAACTAAGGGAGAACATTTGCAACATCTGAAGTTGTTGTTTGAGGTCCTAAGAGAAAACAAGTTGTATGGCAAGCTAGAGAAGGGCACCTTCATGCAGCCTGAGGTTTACTTCCTTGGGTTCATCATCTCTAAGAAAGGGGTAGCAGTTGATCCTTAGAAAGTGCAAGCAATCAAGGAATGGCCCATTCCCCAAACTGTTACTGATGTAAGAAGTTTCCATGGGTTGGCATCTTTCTATAGGAGGTTCATACAAGGGTTTAGTTCAATCATGGCCCCTATTACTGAGTGCATGAATAAGGGAGAGTTCAAGTGGAATGAGAAGGCTGAAAGGTCCTTCAATCTGATCAAAGAGCTATTGTGTAAGTCTCCAATATTGGTTCTACCAGACTTCAACAAACTCTTTGAGGTAGAGTGTGATGCCAGTGGTCTTGGCATAGGAGCTGTGCTTACTCAAGAAAAGAAACCTGTGGCATACTTTAGTGAGAAGCTAAATGGGGCCAAGCTTAACTATGCCACATATGACAAGGAATTCTATGCCATTGTGAGGGCATTGAATCATTGGGGACACTACTTGAAGCCTAAGCCTTTTGTGCTTCATTCTGATCATGAGGCTCTCAAATACATCAATGGACAACACAAACTCACCCCCAGGCATGCCAAATGGGTAGAGTTCTTGCAATCCTTCTCATTCTCCAGCAAGTATATAGAGGGTAAGAACAATGTTGTAGCTGATGCTTTGTCTAGAAGGTCTGTAATGTTGACCTTCATGGAGCAAAGGGTGTTGGGGTTTGAATTTATGAAAGAGCTCTATCAAGAGGACCCAGACTTCAAACATGAATGGGAGGTACACCAAGAAGGGCAAGTCAAGAAAGGGAGCAAGTACACAGCTCAAGAAGGATACTTATTCTATGGAAACCAACTGTGTGTGCCTAAGGGACCTTATAGGGGACTACTGGTCAAAGAGGTTCACTCCAATGGCCTTGCTGGTCACTTTGGGGTACAGAAGACCTATGACATATTACAAGATCAATTCTATTGGCCTAAGATGCTCAGTGATGTGCAAGATGCCCTCAAGAGATGCAGATCTTGTCAACTAGCCAAGGCACACTTTCAAGCAGGCCCTTACACACCACTTCCAGTACCCAACAAGCCTTGGGAAGACCTCAGTATGGACTTTATTGTAGCCTTACCTAGAACTCA
>JAIUZE010066931.1:0-44240 GCA_022085475.1 Heliosperma pusillum
CCAGCTTAAGTACGAGCCATCTCTGCTTAGGGGGTCGCCTAGTAGAGTTTCTCATGTACGGTTATGTCATGGGACGGGGAATGGAATAGCTGTTGTCGCTAGGTCTGATCAGTCTAGGACTAGGATGTTTTCCTACCTTGTGGTATAGCCTCGAGTTACAGATGACTATTGACGGTTCTAAGAACTTATGCCTGTTTGTAGAAGTATTGGTCTTTCATTTTTGTATGATTCTATGAGTTTTAGAAGGTGAGATGCAAGCCGGCTAAGATTGATAGAGTTTGGATTACCGATTGTTAACTGATTCACATGATTACGTGTTGATTAGGGTTTGAGTGTATCACGGCCATGTTTCTGAGAGGAACCTCTGAGCTAGCATACCAGCTTCCCTACCTCGAGTCATAGTTTATTATCGGTTTTCACATGATAGCTTTCACATGCTAGGTTATTTGTTAGTTATCTGTTTCATAACATGAAAAGCATATCATATATGTTTAAGTTTTGTATTCTTCATATACATTGCTTTTATGTTATTCATGTTTAATTAAACTCGACATTTCGTGGCTGGGAGAACTCGGAGTTACTCCCCACTGACTGTGGCTTCCGTGTTTATATTTACTGCGGTTGGCAGGTTTGTGATGCATACATTGGGTACATTGACGAGCTAGCGAGCGAAGTATTTACCTTGGACCTATATTCGGTTCATAGGTTGTATATTAGTATACACTCTTTTTATTTCCGTATTTATACGGGAGATATGTCTCCCGTCTTGTATATTTCTTTTGTAGAATATTATTTCCGTATTGTAATGACCCTTTTTATTTATGACACCCTTTGTTATGTATTTAAATTATTTTTTTCTTTCCGCAAATTTGAGGGTGTCACAACAGTCGCCAATATGAAGTGGTAAATGCCCAACTGTCCACCAATTTCAACATGACTGACATCCCAAAGTTCAAGGAGCATGAGAACCCTTTGAACCACATCCCTGCTTTTAAGGATTATATGTCTATCAAAGGCATCAAACTAGAGATGTTCTTATGGATCTTTCCTTCATCTCTCGACAGCATTCTTAAACAATTGTTCTATTCCCTAGACCACAAGAAAATTGCAACTTGGGATAATGCTGCAATTGAATTCACCAAACAATACGCAGACAATGCTGAAATTCAAGTCAACATGTGTACTCTAGAAATCCTAACTCGGAATGAGAAATAAGGTTTCATCGATTTCCTAAGTAGGTGGAGGAAGAGTAGTACCCAATTAATTGAACGTCCAGATGAGGCCACTCTTGTGGGAATGTTTGTGGACAATCTAAAACCCATCTATGCAAACCATCTAAGGTACCAGAATATAAAGTCTTTTAGAGATTTAACTGTGCTAGGGACCAGAATCGAAGATGACTTCCGAAAGGGACTTGTCTAATACGGTAGGTCGCGGGTATCAAGGCTCAACGAGTCGTTCTTATGGCCCCAATAACAAAACCGATAAATTCAACCTTGTTGAAGCACCCATAAAGAATAACCCTCAAAGGAAATTCACCAACATCGACGACACAAACTCCAGTGCCTTAAACAGATTGACCCAACAAGGCAAGCTCTAGCCTATAGGACCTACATATGATCCAGAAAATAATATTTAGTTCTGGGATTTGAATGCTTACTGTGAGTATCATAGAGGCAAAGGGCACAAAACAGAGAAATGTTTCAAATTGAAACATGTCATCCAAGATATGATTGAAGACGGTCGTCTACCCCTACTTCCTGGTAGCAAACCCAACAACATTAAGAATCCTCTTGGAGTTCTAGTGATCACGGATCAAGAATCCACCTTGGATTGCTCACAACTTATCTCCCTATTTAAAGATGAAATTAATATGCTTGAAAATGCGGACAAGGCATGCGTCGAAAACAATGATGACATACATCATCTAATCCAACCCACTTGCCATCTCACCGGGTTTTATGTTGGGACTGTCTACCTGGATTGTTCCACACATCTCCCTCTGGCCAAGATCAAGGATGGAAACAAGAATGAGTTTAACAAGGATAGAAACAACAAGAAAGATGATATCTATCTCACCAAAAATACAATCGGGCCACGGGTTCACGAAGAAATATCCAAATTTAACAAAGTAAATTCCAAAGAGGCCACCTCGGTCATGTTCCAAAAGACCGAGGAAAAGAATTCAAAAGATGAAGAGATGAACTAGTTCATGAAAGAAAAAAGGCTTCAGCCTTGGTACGTCAAGATACAACTAGAGTTAGGAGAAGGTCGAGAAAGGTCAGCTCCATGGTATCCAGATTTCATCAAGAATCCCTCTGAACCCATAACCCTTAGTGGCACAGACGAGTCGTCATCGGCATTCAAGGTCGGCGCTTGTAAAGACTTGATGGTAGGATACATATTACCCAGGAGTGAGTGGGATGCTACTTTCGTCAGTAGTGCAACAAAGGCATGGCATCGGTAGTGGTTCAAGTCAGGAAGGATAATGAGGAACTTGGAAGAAGAAATGAATAATAAACTAAACAACTTCTGCATCATGGACGGACGACTTTACTGCCCATAAGACTACTCAAACCAGACAACAACGAATTTCAGTTAGAATCAGAGTCGAAGTAGGAGTCGGAGTCAGAATCTAGCGATTTTGTAAAGAGTCTCCTCCTGCTGTCATTCCCGATCTCTTTATTTTTACTAGGCTAGCATCTAACAGTAGCAGAAGTTAAAGAAATGTCTCAGCAGCTATTCCTTTACCGCCTCTGACTACTAAGCAGATGACCTCTTTGTTTCAGCTGTTTTCAAAATTTAATATGAATAAATCTGATTCTGCTTACTCGATTTAATTACCTCCCCATATAATCAAAGAAATACTACAAGAAGGGAAAGGAGCACCAATCATAGAAAACACTGAACTTATCAAGGTAGGGACCGAACTAAAACCCCGAGAACTTAGAATAGGGACAACCCTGAATCCGACTGAGAGGGCCAGTTTCAGAGACCTTCTACATGAGTTCAAGAACATTTTCGCTTGGTCTTACAAAGACATGGCAGGGATCGACATGGACATCAGAGAGCACCGAATTCCGATAAAGCCACCCGTAAAACAGAAGCTCTGTCGGATGAGGACTGAATAGGCTCTTAAAATCAAAGAAGAGGTCATTAAACAATTCACAGCCAGATTCATTAATGTTTCAAAATATTCTGACTGGGTGGTTAATGTATTCCCGTACCCAAAAAGGATGGGCGAATCCGGGTTTGTGTTGATTTCAGAGACCTAAACAAAGCAAGTCCCAAAGATGACTTCCCTCTACCGCATTTCGACACATTGGTAGATAACACAGTAGATCACGCATTGTTATCCTTAATGGATAGGTATGCCGGGTATAACCAGATCAAAATGGCTGAAGAAGACATGCATAAAACAGCTTCTGTCACTCCATGGGGCACATATTGCTACATAGTTATGCCATTTGGACTAATTAATGCTGGAGCTTGATAAGTGAATATTTGTATGGTTTTAACCCCCAATTTAGCTCGATTTTTTATGTCATTTTTGCTTTGTTAAGCCACTTTATGAGCTAATATCGTCTTCTAGGCGAATTCCTATGTTCTAACCTGTTTTGTAGGGAAAGAGACGTTTCTACGCCCTTTTTCTATATTCCCAAGCATTTGCCTAGAACCCGACGATTTGAAGAAGCAAGCTTGACCATCTCAAAGGCATTTCAAGAAGGTTCACTAATTCAAAAGAGAGAAGAAGTAAAGACGATGTCGCAGTTGTCGGAAGATCAATCAATTAGGCGGAAGAATTCATCGCTTTACATCAAACCCTATCAACAAACCAGATTGAAGAGGTCAAAGGGGATGATGGAAGTCAAGTCAAAGCAAAGGGAGATGAAACGTTAGTCAAAAGCTTCTAGATGACAACTTACCCGATTGGGTAAGTGTGTACCCGATCGGGTATCTCTGCTGCTTAGAGCAAATTGCTTCAACTTCCTTCTTTTGTCCTATATGTTCAATGCTCGACCCCTTCCCCACGAAACCCTAATGCTATATAAAGGATGCTCTAGCCCCTCTTCTCAACACACAACTCATATCAATCTCATATCAATCTCACACACAACATCTCTTCTCTTCTTACATTTTCTCTTTAGTTTATTCTTTCTAGTTTAGATCATTTTATTCTTTTGTCTTTAGTTCTTAGTTTATTTCAGTCCATTTCACATCAAAACCTTAGTTTAGATCAATAAGAATTTCAATCTTTGTAATCTACTTTGTTGGGTTCAAGTGTTGTAATTCAAGGAACGATTATTCTATGCAAGGGATTTCTATTATTGTTATCGCTTTTGTTGTTGATCGTCACCTAGGTATTTCTATTTTATCCTTTGTTTAATGTTCTTATCGTTTTCTATTTTATTGTTATTTTCTATTCATATTATCTTAGATTCATTTTTGTGTTGTTATAATCGTAATTTCATTTCTTAGATTGTCAATTACCGTCGTTATTATCGCCTTATAAAGAGTCTTAAATTATTGTCAAAAACCAACTAAACATGTCTATTCTAGTTTTCATTATCACCATCATCTTAGATATAAACATTATCATGAGTGAGTAGTCACCTTTCTAGGATGTAGGGTAGCCATGTTAGATTGATTAAAAGATGATAATTGGATAAAAGAAATTTTGCTTTCAAAACATTGTGTCTATGCATGTTTGGACTATAACGATAGTTGACGATTCCTGATCAAAATCATTGACTAGCATGGAATTATTTTCCAAGGTAGAGATACGAGAATTGAATAGACAAAGCATGACATGGTGGGTTAAGACCTAGTAAATCGCCTAAAAGCCTGCTAGACCATCTGATCTATGATTGTAATGAACACATCATTCTTACGAACACACAATGAATTATTTGCATGTCCTAAATCCAATTTCATCAATTTGTCAATCTACATGTATGAACCTACTTCCCTAGATGCTTTTCATTATTGTTAATTCATCATTTGTTTTATTGCTTTAATCTTCATTTGCTTTTATTTTGTTTTCATTTATGCTTTTTGTTCGTTTAGACATTAAAACTCCAAAACCCAGAAACTCGTTAGATAAAACCCTATTGCGAGACACTTCACATTCTATAGGAAACACCATCTCCCTGAGGATCGACCCCTACTTCCCTAATTACATTAAATTGTTATTAGCCTAGTCTGGGTAATTTATCTTTGTATCGGGCTCGCGACAAGCACGATCAAATTTTGGCGTCGTTGTCGGGGAGCACGGTTTAGTTTTCCTTTTTCTTGTGATTTTTATCGCAATTAGTTTTATCTAGTCTTTAGGAACCCAAATTCCTTTAGACCTCTC
Organism: Heliosperma pusillum; assembly: GCA_022085475.1. NCBI lineage: Eukaryota > Viridiplantae > Streptophyta > Magnoliopsida > Caryophyllales > Caryophyllaceae > Heliosperma > Heliosperma pusillum. The sequence continues at coordinate 5,357 of JAIUZE010066931.1, forward strand.
TTGATTTTTCATCTTAGCTTTTCAATCTTATGCCCAGATCTTTTAGACTAGGGACCCCTATCTCTTTAGACCCCGGACTAGAAAGAACTCTGTGTAGGAAACTAAAGCTATTCAACGAAATCTCAAAAGCTTCTGATACTTCAAGTTTAGACCGTAATCTTGAGAAATACGCGGATATTTTATCTAATCTCGAAGGAGAAGAAGATTCATTCTCATCTCCATTCCCAAAAACTAATCAACTTTCAACCAACACTCCATCTTCATCTTCACAAAAGAAAATGATTCGACTTTCCGACCATTCCAAACCCACTGCAGATACACTTCCAAGGGGTATCGCTACACCTCAAATCACTGCCCAAAACATCGAAATCAAACGGGCCTTCATCAATTTAAAAGAAAGATGTCAATTTGGTGGCAATGCTACAGAAGATCTCAACCTTCATATCCAAAACTTCTGTGACTATTGCTCCACGATTAGACAAACTGGAGTATCCCAAGAGCAGATTAGGGAAATGCTCTTTCCCTTCTCTTTAAGAGGAAAGGCAAAACTCTGGATCAATAGTCTTGACCGAGTTGCCTTAGGAATAGCCGACTGGGATGGTCTAGCTCTTGCTTTCTATCAAAAGTACTTCCCACCAGAATGAACCGCACTCTTACAGAGTCAAATCACTGGATTCCGTCAGAGAGGCGATGAAAGCCTTTACGAGGCATGGGAAAGGTACAAAGAATTACAAAGAGAATGCCCTCATCATGGCCTTGATTCATGGTTCTTAGCTATCACCTTCTACAACGGTTGTTGTGGCGAATCGCGTCGTATCCTCGACTCCGCTAACAATGGTCGTTTCGATCAAATCGATGTAGAAATAGCTAGTACAACTATCGAGTCAATGGCAATCCACGACTCTCAGTATAGCAACTCGCGTGATATGCCACTCAAAACCAAGCAGGACGATTCATGTAAAGTAGCACTCCTAGAAGCCCAATTAGCCCTTCTGCAGCAACAAGTAGAAAGCTCTTCCCAATCCAAGGAACATGTCAACGTCACTAACCACGTAGTGGTATGTGAGACATGTGGGGTTGGAGGGCATAGTTTTCAAGAATGTAGACGTTCGATAGAGCAAGTCAATGCCTATCAAAGATACAGGCAAGGCAACGCTTTCTCAAACTTCTATAACGAGAACACAAAAAACCATCCTTTTTTGTCCTACAAAAGCACCAACATTCAAAATCCCCACCTTCAAATTCAACAACCACTCACACCACACCAACAGAAGCCTTACAATCCGCCTGGTTTTCAAAACCAGAGACCTTCATACCAACCTTACCAACACCAACCTCAACACCAACCACCCCAAATTCAAAGCCAACCTAATGACTTAAGCTTAAGCAAAATTGAATCCATGCTTCTCCAAGTTGTTCAAAAACAAGATTCAATGTTTGCTCAACTTCAAAAGAGTGATCAAGCTCAAAGTGTTGCCATCAAGATGCTTGAAACTCAAATGGCCCAATTGGCGACCTCTATTACCCAAAGAAAAAAAAACTAACTCCCATCTCATGGTGAGAAACCGAGGGACACCGCTAATGCTATCACCCTTAGGAGTGGTACCACTTATACGGAACCTCAGCAACCCAAAGAACCAATAGTTGAGCCTACACAAGTAGAGAGCCAAAATGATTCTCAACCATCCACCGCTAAGGAAGCGGAAAACAAACCTGAAAAGAAGGATGAACTTGAAAAGGAACCCATAAAAATTCAAGTTCCATTTCCCCAACGTCTGAGGAGAAATCATAAGGAAACCCAGTTCAGAAAATTCATGGAAGTAGTCAAAAACTTCCAAGTAACGGTTCCCTTCACTGAATTAATCACTCAAATCCCTTCTTACACGAAATTCATGAAGGATATCTTAACTAAGAAAAGGACTTTAGATGATGTTGAAATCATAGCATTCACAACTGAATGCAGTGCGTTATTGCAAAATAAGTCCCCTCCTAAGTTAAAGGATCCTGATAGTTTCTCTATACCTTGCACTATAGGCACCTACACAATTGATAAAGCTTTATGCGATCTAGGTGCTAGTGTAAGCGTCATGCCCTATTCCATCTGCGAAAAATTGAATACGGGAATTCTCAAATGCACAAGTATCACTCTGCAAATGGCAGATCGTTCTCTAAAATAACCTATGGGAGTTTTAGAAGATGTGCCTGTCAGAGTACGTAGGGAAGTTTTTCATTCCCGTCGATTTCATTGTGTTAGATATGGCTGAAGATTCGCAAATTTTTCTATTATTTTAGGAAGGCCATTTCTACACATTGCGGGAGCAGTAATCGATGTCAAGAATGGAAAATTGACATTAGAAGTAGGTGATGATAAAGTCACCTACAACTTAAACAGTGCAATGAAGAGCCCTATGCTTGAGGAACCTTGTTGTTTCCTTGACATTCTCGACTCAATTATTGGTGAATCTCTGTATTCATCAATAATTGAGGATCCTTTAGAAGCATTAATATTGTTAGAGGATATCTCTGAGAACGACAATTTTGAGATCAGTGAGATGGACAAGGACTTGACTGGAAAAGAGATACCGTCTGAAGAAGTTGGAGAGTTCATAAGCTTAATCGATACTCCTGCCAAGGCAGAAGTACATAAACCTGAACTTAAACCTCTTCCCTAAAATCTAAAATATGCCTTTTTAGATGAATCGGAATATTGCTTAGTCATAGTGAGTGCTCTCCTAGATGAAAATCAATTAAACTCACTATTGACTGTCTTGAAAAAGCATAAAAGGCAATAGGTTATAAACTTGAAGATCTGACTGGCATAAGCCCCGACTTTTGCATGCATTGAATGAATCTAGAAGAAGGCCAAAAACCTTGTGTTCAAGGTCAACGCCGTCTTAATCCCAACATGCAAGAAGTAGTTAAAGCTGAAGTTATGAAATTTCTAGATGCTGGCATAATCTATGCAATTTCTGACTCGAAATGGGTTAGCCCTGTTCAAGTTGTTCCCAAGAAAGGAGGAACAACAGTAGTCAAAAATGAAAAGAATGAGCTCATCCCCACAAGTATTGTGACGGGATGGCGCATGTGTATTGACTACAGGAAGTTGAATCAATCAACTAGAAAAGATCACTATCCTCTACCCTTCATTGATCAAATGCTAGAGAGGTTAGCTTGTCACAAATACTTCTGTTATCTAGATGGTTACTCAGGATTTTTCCAAACTCCTATCCACCCTGAGGACCAAGAGAAAACCACCTTCACCTGTCCCTATGGTACTTTCGCTTATCGCCGAATGCCATTTGGCTTGTGTAATGCACCTGCCACTTTCCAGCGATGCATGACTAGTATTTTTTCAGATTTTGTTGAAACTATCATGGAATTATTTATGGACGACTTTAGCGTCTATGGCATTTCCTTTGATAATTGTTTGACTAATCTATCCAAAGTACTAAAACGCTGTGAAGAAGTCGACCTTGTTCTCAACTAGGAAAAGTGTCACTTCATGGTGAACGAAGGTGTAGTTTTAGGACACATCATTTCTGAGAGAGGTATTGAAGTGGATCGAGCTAAGATCCAAGTTATTGAACAACTGCCACCACCTGCTAATGTAAAAGGAATCAGGAGTTTCCTTGGCCACGCCGGTTTCTACCGACGATTTATTAAAGATTTTTCAAAAATAGCCAAGCCCCTGACTGAGCTCCTTTTTAAGGATGCACCTTTTAATTTCACAAAGGAATGCCTTGAGGCATTCAACAAAATCAAACGCGCTTTTATCACCGCACCTATAATCCAGTCACCTGATTGGAATCTTCCTTTTGAATTAATGTGCGATGCGAGTGATTATGCCGTAGGAGTTGTTTTAGGGCAAAGAAACAAAAAGTTCCTTCATGCAATTTACTATGCTAGTAAAACCTTAGATCCTGCCCAAATCAACTATGCCACCACTGAACAAGAACTTCTTGCCATTGTCTACGCCTTAGACAAATTCCGTTCATACCTTATAGGATCAAAAGTCATTGTTTACACTGACCATGCTGCCTTGAAATATCTGCTTTCAAAGAAAGAGGCAAAACCTAGACTTATCTGATGGATCTTACTCCTTCAAGAGTTTGATTTAGAGATCCGGATAAGAAAGGAGCAGAGAATGTAGTCGCTGACCATCTCTCAAGGATAAGAGTAACTGAAATAGGAATACCAACGCCAATTAATGATTCGTTTGCTGATGATTCATTAATGCCAATTACGGACTCTTCTCCTTGGTATGCTGATATTGCCAATTTTCTTGTCAGTCGCCAGCTACCTTCTGACCTTTCTTATAACCAAAGAAAGAAATTTTTGCATGATGCAAAATTCTTTGTTTGGGATGACCCTTATCTTTTCAAGCAGTGCTCAGATGGTCTTTACAGACGATGTATCCCCCAGTGGGAAGTCAAAGGAGTTTTAGAAGGATGCCACTCATCTGCTTATGGTGGTCATCATGGTCCATCCAAGACCGTAGCCAAAGTCTTACAATCCGGGTTTTTTTGGCCCTCGATGTTTAAAGATTCCAAAGACTTTGTTATGGCTTGTGATACTTGTCAACGAATAGGTCAAATATCCAAGAGACATGAAATGCCTCAAAACGGCATATTAGAAGTCGAAATATTCGATGTTTGGGGTATTGACTATCAAGGAAAATTTCCTTATTCTAACGGAAGTCGTTATATCTTAGTCGTTGTCGACTATGTTTCGAAGTGGGTAGAAGCAATTGCCACTCCCACCAATGATGCTAGAGCTGTGATACAGCTATTTAAGAAGATCATTTTTCCGCGTTTTGGTGTACCCAGAGCCGTGATTAGTGATCGAGGAACTCATTTCGGAGAAAAGCAGTTAGACACTCTGCTTTCCAAGTATGGTGTGTATCACAGACGAGGATTAGCCTACCACCCACAGACCAGCGGTCAAGTAGAAGTCTCGAACAGAGAGCTCAAAACTATTCTTCAGAAAGTAGTCTCAAGATCTAGAACTGATTGGAGTAATAAGCTCGATGACACCTTATGGGCTTATCGTACAGCTTTCAAAACCCCGATTGGAACATCTCCCTATCGATTGGTTTATGGAAAGGCCTGTCATGTTCCTGTAGAGTTAGAATACAAAGCTTACTGGGCTATCAAAGAACTCAACTTAGACACTAAGCTTAGCGCTGATAGACGACTTTTGCAACTAAGTGAGTTAGAAGAATTTCGTTTGCAAGCTTACGAGAATTCTAGAATCTGTAAAGAGAAAACGAAGTGTTGGCTTGACAAGAGGATAATTAGAAAAGAATTTAATGTCAGTGACCAAGTACTTCTTTTCAAATCCAGTTTGAAAATTTTTCCGGAAAAACTTCGATCACGATGGTCTGGACCATTCACTGTCACTTATGTCAGCAAATATGGTTATGTGGAAATAATGGCTGGCAATGGTGAAAAATTCAAAGTCAATGGACACAGACTAAAACTCAACTATAGCAATTCTGTCATCGAATGCTTAGATATTGTCTATATGAAGCGTCAATCGCCAACCCACTGATTTCATAGAAGATTTCGTCGAGCAGGACGTTAAACAAGCGCTTCTCGGGAGGCAACCCGTGTTTTCCCTTTTGCATTTTTATTTTTGCTTTTCCCTTTTTCGTTGTTTTGTTAGATTTTCTTTGCAGATGAAAGAGTTTTTAAAGAATCTATGAAGACCTTCCTTGTCAAGTCCAAAAGACTAGCTTGGGGGAGTCCGCGCTCACTAGTAAGCTTCACTTTTCTTTCATCTTTTTCCCTTTTTACCCTTCTTCCCATTAAGCATCTCGTTGCATGTTTAGTCTTCGTGCTCACATTAAGGACAATGTGATGTTTAGCTTGGGGGAGGGATTGCATTTTCCCATTTTGCATTTTAGTTGTTTATATTTTTCAAATTTTGAATAAGAAAGAGAAGATTTTAAAGAGAAATTTTAAAATTTTGAACACAATTGAATGCTTTTCATGCTTTGCTTGCTTGTTTACTATGCTATCATGTTACATTTCCCAAACTTAGAGATTTCAAAAGATAATGATTCAATATTCATTGAATTTTGCTTACATGGGGAAGTCTTGTACACAGTAAGCATGGAATAAATCTATAGATGAGTACGCTTGATCTTGACATTTGGCAAGTTACATATATTGTAAGGTAGAACCTCCTTAGACTGGTACATCTATACCCAGTCTCATTTAGGTGTGTGTAGTTCTCCTTGTGATGCGTGTCATGCCAAAACGCATAAGTATGGATCTCATTTCATTCCTATAAGCATTGCATTCATGATTCACTATGATTTGAAGCCTTTTTCACTTTAAACTGCCCCTCAAAATAAGCCCCTTCATACAAATGCTTCACAAAATAATAGCTACACATAAAAACTGCCTACCTTTTGAGCTAGTAGCTAGACTATGGTGTATGGGTGCTATTTTGAGAAGATTTGTCCTTAATGACAAAGTGAATTTGGAGAACGAAAAATATTCAAGAAGTAATGTCCAAAAGAAAAAATTGAAAAAAAAGAAAAAGAAAAATAAAAGGAATAAAAGAAGAAGTTGTGAGTATCTCCTCAAAATGTCAAATCAATAGAAGGAGTTTACCCTTGTATTTCGTGTGTATTAAGCCAATCTGTTCTTTCTGGCTTCGTTATTTGTCTTGTGGGAATTAATCGAAAGCTTGGATTGAGTATTCATTTATCATTGGTCAGTTGCTAGCTCATTCTAACCTTCACATTGACCATAACTATTTGTCCACCTTTCACCCATTTCCCAAAGCCTTCTTCTTATTTTTTCGGCTTCTTTTCTATGTGCATTGTGATCTTTGACTTGTGTTTTGAATTGCTTACCATATTAGACTGCGGACACATTTTCATAAGTCGTAGATAGGTGAGTGTCTCAAAAACAATTACACATAAAGAAATCACCTTTTACATGCAATGAGTGTTTGAGTGTGCCGTGAGAGTCCATTTGTCAAAAGATCATGCAAGAGCCGAAAATTCTATAGTGAAATTCTTTGTGCTACGCCGTTATGTAAATCTCAGCCATGTTTATGTATCATTCTTGCCCACGTTGTTTCTGGGTTATTATTCATTATGTTTTCAAAGTTTTACGTTGAGATTTGTTTCTTTATGGTGTAGAAGCCAATGCTTGCAACCCTTGTCATGGTATTGTTTGTTATGTTTACTTGAGGACAAGACAAGGTTTAGCTTGGGGGAGTTTGTTAAGTGAATATTTGTATGGTTTTAACCCCCAATTTAACTCGGTTTTGTATGTCATTTGTGCTTTGTTAAGCCACTTTATGAGCTAATATCGTCTTCTAGGCGAATTCCTATGTTCTAACCTGTTTTGTAGGGAAAGTGACGTTTCTACGCCCTTTTTCTATATTCCCGAGCATTTGCCTAGAACCCAGCGATTTGAAGAAGCAAGCTTGACCATGTCAAAGGCATTTCAAGAAGGTTCACTAATTCAAAAGAGAGAAGAAGTAAAGACGATGTCGCAGTTGTCGGAAGATAAATCAATTAGGCGGAAGAATTCATCGCTTTACATCAAACCCTATCAACAAATCTGATTGAAGAGGTCAAGGGGGATGATGGAAGTCAATTCAAAGCAAAAGGAGATGAAACGTTAGTCAAAAGCTTCTAGATGACATCTTACCCGATCAGTTAAGTGTGTACCCGATCGGGTATCTCTGCTGCTTCGAGCAAATTGCTTCAACTTCCTTCTTTTGTCCTATATGTTCAATGCTCGACCCCTTCCCCACGAAACCCTAATGCTATATAAAGGATGCTCCAGCCCCTCTTCTCAACACACAACTCATATCAATCTCATATCAATCTCACACACAACATCTCTTCTCTTCTTACATTTTCTCTTTAGTTTAGTCTTTCTAGTTTAGATCATTTTCTTCTTTTGTCTTTAGTTCTTAGTTTATTTCTGTCCATTTCACATCAAAACCTTAGTTTAGATCAATAGGAATTTCAATCTTTGTAATCTACTTTGTTGGGTTCAAGTGTTGTAATTCAAGGAACGATTATTCTATGCAAGGGATTTCTATTATTGTTATCGCTTTCGTTATTGATCGTTACCTAGGTATTTCTATAGTATCCATTGTTTAATGTTCTTATTGTTTTCTATTTTATTGTTATTTTCTATTCATATTATCTTAGATTCATTTTTGTGTTGTTATAATCGTAATTTCATTTCTTAGATTGTCAATTAGCATCGTTAATATCGCCTTATAAAGAGTCTTAAATTATTGTCAAAAACCAACTAAACATGTCTATCCTAGTTTTCATTATCACCATCATCTTAGATATAAACATTATCATGAGTGAGTAGTCACCTTTCTAGGGTGTAGGGTAGCCATGTTAGATTGATTAAAAGAAGATAATTGGATAAAAGAAATTTTGCTTTCAAAACATTGTGTCTATGCATGTTTGGACTATAACGATAGTTGATGATTCCTGATCAAAATCATTGACTAGCATAGAATTCTTTTCCAAGGTAGAGATACGAGAATTGAATAGACAAAGCATGACATGGTAGGTTAAGACCTAGTAAATCGCCTAAAAGCGAGACCATCTGATCCATGATTATAATGAACACATCATTCTTACGAACTCACAATGAATTATTTGAATGTCCTAAATCCAATTTCATCAATATGTAGATCTACATGTGTGAACCTACTTCCCTAGATGCTTTTCATTATTGTTAATTCATCATTTGTTTTATTGCTTTCATCTTCATTTGCTTTTATTTTGTTTTCATTTATGCTTTTTGTTAGTTTAGACATTAAAACTCCAAAACCCAGAAACTCGTTAGATAAAACCCAATGGCGAGACACTTCACATTCTATATGAAACACCATCTCCCTGAGGATCGACCCCTACTTCCCTAATTACATTAAATTGTTATTAGCCTAGTCTGGGTAATTTATCTTTGTATCGGGCTCGCGACAAGCACGATTAGAGCTACATACCAACGTACCGCAACTACATTATTGCTTGACATGATGCATAAAGAAATGGAGGTATACGTAAATGATTTGATTGTCAAATCCAAAGACAGGAAAGGGCATATCGATAATCTTCGCAAGTTCTTTCTCAGATTGCACAAATACAACATGAGACTCAACCCTCATAAATTTGCATTCGGAGTATTTTCGGGAAAACTCCTAGGACACGTCGTCAGTCAGAGGGGAATAGAAATTGATCCATCCAAGATCAAGGCCCTAATCGAAATGCCGCAACCCCAAACAGAGAAGCTAGTTAGAGGTTTCCTTGGCAAAAAACAATATGTGAGTCGATTCATATCGAAACTCACTATGATCTGTGAACCTATTTTCAAGAAGCTAAAGAAAACAGACCATACTATGTGGGATGATGATTGCCAACAGGCGTTCGACAGAATCAAGGAGATATTAGCAAAACCACCAGTGTTAATGCCTCCTAAACGAGATCATCCTCTTGGTTTATATCTCAAAGTCACAGAAACGGCCACGGAAGCTATGCTCGCACAAATTGTCGGGAAAGAAGAGAGAGAAATCTACTACATTAGTAAGAATTTTTTAGAATATGAGTACAAAAAAAAAGCTCTCGAAAAGACATGCCTCGCTTTTGTGTGGGCAACAAAGAAGCTACGTCATTACATGCTTAGCTACTCGTTCAAGGTGTACTCCAAAATGGACCCCATCAAATACCTCTTCGAGAAACCCGTCCTCAACGGACATAGTTTGATCTCAAATTCGTAACTCTGAAAGTCATAAAAGGACTTGCTGTCGCTGAGATTTTATCAAACAATCTTATCAAAGACACCAAAACAATAGATATGTGGACATTTCCAGACGAGAATATATTACAAACCTGTATTGACTTCTGGGACCTCTAGTTTGATGGTGCATCGAATTTAGAAGGGTTTAGAGTACGAGTGTTCCTCTTTTCTCCTGAAGGCTAGCATACACAACTATCTGTCAAACTCGTCTTCGAGGTGACAAATAACACAGCAGAATACAAGGCTTGTGTTATTGGTTTACAAGCAACAGTTAGTCTAGACATTAAGAATCTTTGAGTTCATGGAGACTCCTCCTTGATAGTCAACCAGGTCACGGTATCGTGGAAAATTCGAAGTCACCCGAAACTTATAAATTTCTTTTCTTTTCCTTTGTTTAGGGGTTAACCCTCCCCATTGTCGGTCACATTATTACATTTCCGTACATTTTTCGCGTTTTATTAAAGCATTCATTTGACGCTGGTTCAGGCTACCGATATGCCACGTGTAAATGTTTGAATAGATTACTTGCTACAAGTAATTTAGGTGAGTTCTATTCTGGTAGCATGACGGCAAGAACCGTCAGCTCCCAAACATGTCTTTAAACAAACCTACATGAACATAAGATATCTTCCAACAAAGACACTTAGGTAGTCATAACACCGTCAAAAGAAGAATATATGCGAGACTGGGGCTCTCGCCCTAAAGCCAAATCCAAGACTAGGGGATCTCGCCCTAAAATAGATCCATATGTACAACAAATCCAAAAACAAATTTTAAATATCCAAAGTCTACAAACATAACAAACACGGCCAATCATCATCGCCGGTTAGCCCAGATAGAATCTCAAGGGCCACAATCTCGGCATCCCAAGCCTCTAGCTCCCTCAACAAACGAGCTATCTCCTCCCGAGACTCCGCTAGCTCATGCTCCAAGGCTCTCTGCAAAACAAATATCTCATTATAGTCAACCATTTCATTTCAAAAACAGAAAGCACAAAAAAGGAAATGATAGGTTCCTACCTGTCGATCCTGGCCACTCGTGAATGCCTTAGTGGCTGTAGCCCGCAACCAGTTGGCCATCCTCCATAGCGCAACAAACCGACATGGAGCCACCTACTTTCAAATACAAATGAAGGTTAAAACAAATGCGTTCCTATGCGACAAAGACGGTCATGGATTGGAAGCTCACTGTAGATATCTTGAATCTACACCTTCCACCAACCACCTAGTGATGATTGGGCCGCATGTTTGGTATGTGGAAGGATTTGTGACAATTCGTAACTTTATCGTCAAGTGATAGCTCAAACAGTTGTGTCTACCGCTTGGTCGTCATCTACGTACCGATATGGTCGTTTTGACAGTCATCAGAGTCATTTTGGAGTCCGGGTCAAAAACCGCTTCATTTTCTATAAACCATATTTTAAAACCGTGTCTGAACGCTCGAGAATATTCGAGATATTTTAATGTTTCATAACTTATCCACTTAATAAAATAGAGTGATATTTTATTTAAAAAAGAATTCGAAATCTACCGCAATTCCCATGAACAAACACGGAAATCATTCTTTCAAAGTAGGAAACTACTTGGGAAATGACGCAGCGGGTGCTGCGTCTCTTCCAAGAGTTGCAGTCCCTGCTGCGCCTCTGCCCTAGCTCGTTTTACCTGTTTCCGGAATCTTTTCTATATTTCTTTCCGTGTTCGAGTTATTTCAAAACTCTTTGGATTTCTCCCTTTATAAGGAGAGGTTCGTGCACACTTCAAAGGCACGCGAGTGTTCCGCCCCTTCTTACTCTCTCTTTGCATTCTAGAACTTGCTCTAAGCATTTTGACAACTACGTGCTTGATCATCGACCACATAAGCTCAGATCCTTTTGGGTACCTGTCACGTTATTGCATTGACCTACTAAATTAACCAACCCAACAATAATCAATTTTAATCAACTTAATCGAACGTTCCTCTTACGAGGGCACTTTCCTTACAATTGAGTCGAGTTGTCGCTAAATTTATAATTTTAGTTCATATCTCGTTTCGTCAACATGTAAGTCTGAGGGTGTTTTAATCCATCTTTTTATTGTATTTTATTTATTTCATCTAATGTAAGATTCATGTCGGATTTATGCTCAAACCTTTTCAAAACCTTTATTAGTTTTATTATTTCATATAAAACTTCTTTAATCATAATTTCATATTTAGATAGTTTGTCTTTACTTAAATCCCTAATAATCGATATTAGTGGGTTTTAGTCTTCTATCAAAATTTTCTTTTAGAGGTTAGATCCGTCTATATTTAGTTTCTAGATTCGTCTTTGATATAATTAGTGTAATTTAATCTGTTAAATAACTTAAATTCAACTTGTAGATCATTAATAAACCATAAATTACCAACAAACACTAACTGATTGTGATTCTGGCTTCACAGCCAAAACCCAACTCAGGAACAAACGCATAGAATGCTATGCTTCTTCAAGAAGACGCACCTCCTGTTGTGCTTGTTCCGGGCTGGTTTCTGTGTCTGAACTTCCTGGTTAACTTTGACGTAGTTTAATTAGGTAATTAAACTAATTATTATTCGTATTATCACTGCTAATCTGATTCGCTTTAGTTTCATTAATTCTTTTTATTATTTCTTCTCTTCTTTTAAGCATACTTCCGACATAGATCATGAAATCCATTGTAATCTTTTTTCTTTCGGAATCAGTGTGTGCTTTAATTACTTGTGTTCTCACATGCCAATCAATCTAAATCCTACTTCCACCTAATTAATTGCTAAACTACATGCTCAACCGACATAGTCTAAGCTCACATGCTAGGATTAAAACGTGGATATTGCATATCATGCATATAACTGACAACACATCGATAACAGAAGAGTTTCCCAAATCATTTGTAGAGGCCGTTATCGAGGCTGGCGGGATTTTGTGTTCGATCAAAAGAATTTCCTAATACGTGTGACGACTCCACAAATGTGTGTTCTCACGCTTGTCCCTCATTTCTTCTGCCGTGGTACCCCATGCACCACAAATTTGGAAAGGATCGTGAAAGTCGTGTATCACAGTGTGGCGAATCTGCTGGGGATAATACACTTACGTGTTACCCAAGGTGAAACTTGAACGAGGTTATGGAATAGTTTGTATGAGACAGTTGCCGGTTGTCATTACTAGACCTTCTTAGGTTGTTTTATTCAGCCTTCCTAGGCCTAACCCAATCCTTTCGACCTATCGTCCTGTGTGGATAGTCTAAATTCTTATATGGCCCTAATGATGGATAGCAATTGACGTCAACCATACCACGGTGTGTACTTATGTTAGCACTAAGGGCTTTCACTATTCGGGCGAATGGACTAGGAACCGGCCTTACTCATGTTTGGCGAGGACCTCTCCACAGACTTGGGTTTGATTGCTTGGTATGGCAACCCACCCTTAAAGCCAAAACCCTTTAAATGCACTCAGCATGCCGTTATTTTGTCTGTTTAAATGTGTATAACCCTTACGTGATTACCATCTTTGTAAATAAACCATGACAATTTTAAAAACGAAAATCCTTTTAAAACTCTTAAGCATTTTCAAAGGTGGCCTAAAGTAGCGCAAAATGAGTCGAAACTCTGTCGGAGTGTCTCGTCAAAAATCATTTTTTCCACTTCGAGTTAAAACTCCTACAATGACACTACGGTTGTCTAGGACAAACATTTCCCAAACGGTCATTTTTAAAACATACAGTGGCACACTCCCACTTCACAAATCGAGTCTTTTCGAGTAAGTGTGCTAGATTGGTCGGCCGCGTTTTGATTAGTCGTCGGTCTCTTGGCCTGTTTCCAAGATGGCTGGAACCAGTCAAGCAAGTGTTGATCAACACAAGCCAAATGGTAATGATCAAATCCTAGCTGCACTCCTTCGTCTCCAAACGAGCCTAGACCAAGCCTATGCTCTCCTCAATGCAATTGAGGGTCGAATCGTTGCCATAGAAACTAGGCTGCTAACCGCAGACATTCCTGAACCTAGTGTGCACGACAACCTTCCACTCATCGTGGGACAACCAGAAGTCGATACCCCACGAGTTCTTACTGGATCGGAAAAGCGACTAAAATACTTGGAGGAACAACTAATGTATCTCAAGGGAGATGACATCGATAGGGAGAACAGTCGCCAATATGAAGTGGTAAATCCCCAACTGCCCAACAATTTCTACATGACTGACATCCCAAAGTTCAAGGAGCATGAGAACCCTTTGAACCACATCCGTGCTTTTAAGGATTATATGTCTATCAAAGTCATCAAACCAGAGATGTTCCTATGGATCTTTCCTTTATCTCTCGACAGCATTCTTAAACAATTGTTCTATTCCCTAGAACACAAGAAAATTGCATCTTCGGATAATGCTGTAATTGAATTCACCAAACAATACGCAGACAATGCTGAAATTCAAGTCAACATGCGTACTCTAGAAATCCTAACTCGGAATGAGAAAGAAGGTTTCACCGATTTCCTAAGTAGGTGGAGGAAGAGTAGTACCCAATTAATTGAACGTCCAGATGAGGCCACTCTTGTGGGAATGTTTGTGGACAATCTAAACCCCATCTATGCAAACCATCTAAGGTACCAGAATATAAAGTCTTTTAGAGATTTAACTGTGTTAGGGACCAGAATCAAAGATGACTTCCGAAAGGAACTTGTCTAATACGGTAGGTCGCGGGTATCAAGGCTCAACGAGTCGTTCTTATGGCTACAATAACAAAACCGATAAGTTCAACCTTGTTGAAGCACCCATAAAGAATAACCCTCAAAGAAAATTCACCAACATCGGCGACACAAACTCCAGTGCCTTAAACAGATTGACTCAACAAGGCAAGCTCTAGCCTATAGGACCTACATATGATCCAGAAAATAATATTTAGTTCTAGGATTTGAATGCTTACTGTGAGTATCATAGGGGCAAAGGGCACGACACAGAGAAATGTTTCAAATTGAAACATGTCATCCAAGATATGATTGAAGACGGTCGTCTACCCCAACCTCCTGGTAGCAAGCCCAACAACACTAAGAATCCTCTTGGAGTTCTAGTGATCACGGATCAATAATCCACCTTGGATTGCTCGCACCTTATCTCCCCATTTAAAGATGTAATTAACATGCTTGAAAATGCGGACAAGGCATGCGTCGAAAACAATGATGACATACCTCATCTAATCCAACCCACTTGCCATCTCACCGGGTTTTATGTTGGGACTGTCTACCTGGATTGTTCCACACATCTCCCTCTGCCCAAGATCAAGGATGGTAACAAGAATGAGTTTAACAAGGATGGAAACAACAAGAAATATGATATCTACCTCACCAAAAATACAATCGGGCCACGGGTTCACGAAGAAATATCCAAATTTAACAAAGTAAATTCCAAAGAGGCCACCTCGGTTAAGTTCCAAAAGACCGAGGAAAAGAATTCAAAAGATGAAGAGATGAACCAGTTCATTAAAGAAAAAAGGCTACAGCCTTGGTACGTCAAGAAACAACAAGAGTTAGGAGAAGGTCGACAAAGGTCAGCTCCACGGTATCCATATTTCATCAAGAATCCCTCTGAACCCATAACCCTTAGTGGCACAGACGAGTCGTCATCGACATTCAAGGTCGGCGCTTGTAAAGACTTGATGGTAGGATACATATTACCCAGAAGTGAGTGGGATGCTACTTTTGTCAGTAGTGCAACAAAGGCATGGCATCGGTGGTGGTTCAAGTCAGGAAGGATAATCACGAACTTGGAAGAAGAAATGAAGAATAAACTGAACAACTTCTGTATCATGGACGGGCGACTTTACAGCCCATAAGACTACTCAAACCAGACAACAACGAATTTCAGTCAGAATTGGAGTCGAAGTACGAGTCGGAGTCAGAGTCTAGCGATGTTGTAAAAGAGTCTCCTCCTGCTGTCATTCCCCATCCCTTTATTTTTACAAGGCTAGCATCTAACAGTAGCAGAAATTAAAGAAATGTCCCAGCAGCTATTCCTTTACCGCCTCTGACTACTAAGCAGATGGCCTCTTTGTTTCAGCTGTTTTCAAAATTTAATATGCATAAATCTGATTCTGCTTACTCGATTTAATTACCTCCCCATATAATCAAAGAAATACTACAAGAAGGGAAAGGAGCACCAGTCATAGAAAACACTGAACTTATCAATGTAGGGACCGAACTAAAACCCCCAGAACTTAGAATATGGACAACCTTGAATCCGACTGAGAGAGCCAGTTTCAGAGACCTTGTACACAAGTTCAAGAACGTTTTCTCTTGGTCTTACAAAGACATGCCAGGGATTGACAGGGACATCGGAGAGCACCGAATTCTGATAAAGCCACCCGTAAAACAGAAGCTCTGTCGGATGAGGACTGAATGGGCTCTTAAGATCAAAGAAGAGGTCAATAAACAATTCACGGCCGGATTCATTAATGTTTCAAAATATTCTGACTGGGTGGCTAACGTAGTTCCCGTACCCAAAAAGGATGGGCGAATCCGGGTTTGTGTTGATTTCAGAGACCTAAACAAAGCAAGTCCCAAAGATGACTTCCCTCTACCACATTTCGACATATTGGTAGATAACACAGTAGATTACGCATTGTTATCCTTAATGGATGGGTATGCCGGGTATAACCAGATAAAAATGGCTGAAGAAGACAGGCATAAAACAGCTTTTGTCACTCCATGGGGCACATACTGCTACACAGTTATGCCATTTGGACTATTTAATGCTGGAGCTACGTACCAACGTACCGCAACTACATTATTGCTTGACATGATGCATAAAGAAATGGAGGTATACGTAAATGATTTGATTGTCAAATCCAAAGAAAGGAACAGGCATATTGATAATCTTCGCAAGTTCTTTCTCAGATTGCACAAATACAACATGAGACTTAACCCTCATAAATTTGCATTCGGAGTAACTTCGGGAAAACTCCTAGGACACAACGTCAGTCATAGGGGAATAGAAATTGATCCATCCAAGATCGAGGCCCTAATCGAAATGCCACAACCTGAAACAGAGAAGCTAGTTAGAGGTTTCCTTGGCAAAAAACAGTATGTGAGTCGATTCATATCGAAACTCATTATGATATCTGAACCTATTTTCAAGAAGCTAAAGAAAACAGACCATACTATGTGGGATGATGATTGCCAATAGGCGTTCGACAGAATCAAGGAGATATTAGCAAAACCACCAGTGTTAATTCCTCCCAAGCGAGATCATCCTCTTGGTTTATATCTCACAGTCACAGAAACGGCCACGGAAGCTATGCTCGCACAAATTGTCGAGAAAGAAGAAAGAGAAATCTACTACAATAGTAATAATTTTTTAGAATATGAGTGCGAAAAAAACCTCTCGAAAATACATGCCTCGCCTTTGTGTCGGCAACAAAGAAGCTACGTCATTACATGCTTAGTTACTCGTTCAAGGTGTACTCCAAAATGGACCCCATCAAATACCTCTTATGGGACCTCTACTTTGATGGTGCATCGAATTTAGAAGGGTTCAGAGTACGAGTGTTCCTCTTTTCTCCTGAAGGCTAGCATACACCACTATCTGTCAAACTCGTCTTCGAGGTGACAAATAACGCAGCAGAATACAAGGCTTGTGTTATAGGTTTACAAGCAGCAGTTAGTATAGGCATTAAGAATCTTTGAGTGCTTGGAGACTCCTCCTTGATAGTCAACCAGGTCACGGGATCGTGGAAAATTCGAAGTGAAAGTCTAGCACCCTATCAGGCCAGAATAGATCAAGTTGCCCAGTTCTTTGATCAACTTACTTATCTACATCTACCTCGTGAAGAGAATCAATTTGCAGACGCTCTTACGAAACTTGCACCCTTGATCAATATGCCAGACAACATATCAACATGCCTCTGTGCAACGAACGACGGTCAGAACCAGCTTATGTGTGCCAACTTACGGACGAAGAAGAGAATCCAGAGGAACCATGGTTCCAGGCCATTCTAAACTTCAACCTTAACGGTACATACCCACCAGAGATAGATAAGAGGGGACAGCGCGCTATAAGCTTACTGGCCTCTCAATACCTTCTCATGCAAGGAGAATTGTACAGAAGAACACCTTTTAGTGTTGTATTGAATTGCCTTGATCGTTCACATGCACGAAAAGGATGGAAGAAGTACATGATGGAGAATGCGGTCCTCACATGAGCGGGCCCATGATGGCAAAAAAAAATCACACAACTAGGATATTACTGGACGACTATGGAGTTATATTGTATTAAATACGTCGCCACAATTGCCAGATCTTCAAGAATGTTCAGCACGTTCCTCCCTCATTGCTTTACACCATAACCTCTCCTTAGCCATTTTCTGCTTGGGGAATCGACATCATCAGAAAGATCACCCCAACTGGAACAGGAGGTCACTGTTTCATCTTGGTAGCTATCGACTAGTTCACCAAGTGGGTCGAAGCGGCATCCTACACGAGCCTTGATGCTAAAAATGTGGCAAAGTTCATACAAAACAATATCATCTGTCGATATGATTGCTCACATGAAATCATCAGTGACAATGGATCACACTTCCAAGCATAAACTCAGCAATTGCTAGCCAAATACAAGATCACTCATCATCATTCCCCGCCTTATCGACCTCAAACTAATGGCGCGGTGGAGGTAGCTAACAAAAATGTTATCACAATCTTCAAGAAAATGATCGACAATTACCGTGATTGGCCAAGCAAGATACCCTTCGCGTTATGGGGCTATCGCACTTCAGTTAGGACACCCATTGGGGCCACTCCTTTCAATCTAACCTATGGAATGGAAGATGTACAACCAGTAGAGCTAGAAGTCCCATCTCTACGTATTCTCTTACAAAGTCAGATCCCAGAAGCTGATTAGAAGAAGGATAGATATCATGAACTCGCCCTCGTGGACGAACGAAGACTATGTCCATTACACAATGTACAAACATACCAAGCACGTATCAAACGAGCATTGAACAAACGATTTAAGCCCAGAAAAATCAAAGAAAGGGATTTAGTTCTCATGTCAATCAGAGCTCTATTACCCGTCGATCCACGAGGAAAGTTCAAACCTGACTGGGCTGGGCCTTTCTTAGTCAAATCTATTTTTACAGTCCTAGACGGGAATGAATTCGCTAACCCTACCAACCTAGACCAGGTGAAACGATACTACCTTTAGCATGCACTAGGAAGCGTACCACGCGCAACCCCACGTGTCGCTCATGCGACACGAAATAAATTCGGCCCCAGGCCAGTTGAACTTGAATGTCGCTATGCTCTTGCATTTTGACATTTGGATAATCCTCATGTCATGAAAAAATCGAATTGTACCTCTTTTAGGAGTAAGCAAGGCACATGCCGCCTTTTTCTAAGTTCATTACAAGCTCTTTCTTTGAACAATTATTCTTTTGCATTTTCTCGAACTACGCGCAAGATTTTATTTCATTTTTCTAATGAATAGGTAGGAAATTAGGATTCAACCAAGATATTATTTTGATATGTAAATAGAGGGACATTTGCGTTTGCACTTGAAGTTCGACAAGAATAATAAAAGAAAAACTCATTAGTTTATTAACTACATGAAATCTTTATTCATTGTCCAAAAATAATAATAATATTTCATATATAAAGAAATGCTGAAATAAAAAAAAAACTAAGGCTAGAATTCTAAAAATCCCATCTATTAGTACAACTTAAAAATAATACTAATACTACATAATAAAAAACTGACTAAGGCTACTCTTCCATCTTGTCTTTGCCTTTGTCATCTTTCTCATCCTTCCTGTCTCGACCACCAGGGGGACGCTCCTTCGTTCCCTCAGACCTAATTATCAAAGGTTCTTGTCGAGGTCTTGCTCTCCCATGTCTATCAATCACTACCATTGAAGAGGGATTAGTTCTCGACTTCTTCGCTGGATGCATGACTAGGAATCCGGCTTTCTCTTCGCCTTCAGTCAAGTATTTCGACCTCTCCTTACCAGATTCATAAATCGTGCAATCCACAGGCTCGCGCTTTGTTAGCTTCTAGCACCCTTCAGGAGTAGTAGCTTTCCTCCATCGCATATATGAATCAGATACCCATAGGGAGCCAACAGGAACGGGTATGAACCACATATTCCTTTATACCTATCTCGCGGCTCACTCCCTATAAGACTCTGCAGTATGAGCCAGGGCAATCTGGGGAACTGTATCAAGTTTCGGGATCATCTATCTAAGGCCCATTTGCCTCACCAGTCTTTCCGGAAAGATACATACCATGAATTTCAAGAAAGGATCGCGAAGTGACCGAGTCGGATCCAACAACGATCCCCAGTCATAGACCTAAGGTGCCACCATGGCACAGTCCATCGGATCAAAGGGCCACCTTCACCTTTCAGTTTTTTTTTCACAATAGTTGGGAATTCTGAAGCAGTCTTCCATATAGAGCCTAGTCCTCATGGTAATGGATCGAGCACGATACTCGCGCACATAAACTGGGGGTTCAATCATTCGAAAGCGCGCCACTAACCATATATGGAGCACACAAGCAAGAGTGTAACAAAAACATATAAGAAGAAGAAAACAAAATAGAGACAGAGATAAAACAAAAGAAGAAAGCACATATTCTTACTTTCAAGATGTCGGGACTCCCCAGATATGGAAGCTCGCGGTTAGCCTTACTGTTATCTAGGCGAAGAATGATCTCTCCTAGGCAAAGACAGGATGGGCTCTTGCACAACTCCATTTGCTCCACCAAGCTAAAGAAAAGAGGGTCTCCCCTCATCTCCTTGTCAATGTGTCCTTGGAAGATGTAACTATGCAAAAGGCAAAACCCAAAGGCCATGCGCCTCGCAACATAGGATAAAGAAGAGTCATCCTTATTTATGAATCGATTCAGAAAATCATGCATGCGAACACTCTTTGAGGTTATAAGACAGTCTACCTCATATTTGGTTAACCCAAGGAGGTCCCTAAATTTGTTCTTATACCCTTGGGAGTTAAGGGGTATAACTGGAGCATCTTCCGGGTCCCACCCCCAATGGCAGCTATTTCTTCCGGGAAAGGACAAATCTCGCCTCCAGGAAAAGGCAAATACATGCAAATTAGGGTCCTAGTTCTCAATACAAGCATCTAGGAAGGGTCTTACTATTTTCACTAATTTCAAGCTCAAGATCGTCCCTAGGTTGTAGGCACCCATATCATGTTTCTCAACATGGGTGAACTCATTTGCCCATTCTTTGAGACGATTTTCAAAGGCATCCATTATGTGGCTAGTCTTTTTTTTGGGATTTGAGAATTTTTTATGTGAGAGACGGATTCTTGGAAGAATTGTATGTATAAAATCTTCAACCGAGCTCGCTATATATATTATTCGTCTTATCCCAATTTTTTACCAAGGTCTGATCAGCCCAAGAGATGACGCAGCAACAGTTGCGCCCTTTCGAAGAGTCGCAGCTCTTGCTGCGTCTCTACCTTAGGCCATTTCACAGAATTTTCAACTATTGCGCCTTCTTAATTCGTGGTCGCCTATGATTTCCTATTCCTATAGGATGTGGGTTCGAAAAATAGGCCGAGTTACCAAGGTTTTGGATTTCCTAATCCTAGGCTTTGTTCTGGTTTCTAGACGATAATCAACATTTTCGCCAGTCACGCACACTCATTCATTTTTTTTTCTTTTTTTAGGAAACTCATTTCATTTCCTTTTTTCTAAACATATATATTTCTTTTCTTTTATTTTTTTAGGGGGTAACCCTCCCCATTGTCGGTCATAGTTTTTACATTTCCGTACATTTTTCTCGCATTTTATACATGCATTCATTTTGCGCCAGTTTATGCGCTACCGATATGCCACATGTAAAATGTTTGAGCTGATTACTTACTACATGTAATTAATGTGAGTTATATTCCAGCGGCATGACGGCATAAACCGTCAGCTACCAAACATGTCTTACAACTAACCTACAGGGACAAAGCAAATCCAATAACAAAGGGACTCACGTCGTCGGAAAACAAAAAGGACTATACGCAAGACTGGGGGCTCACGACCTAAAGTGGAGCCTCTCGCCCTAAAACAAGATCTAGATGTACAGCAAATTCAAAACCAAAGTTTAAATATCAAAAGTCTACAAACAAAATAAGACAGCTAATCTTCATCACCAGTGAGCCTAGTTAAAATCTCCAGGGCAGCGATCTCGACATCCTAGGCCTCCAACTCCCTCACCAAGCGGGCTATCTCTTCTCGAGACTCCGTTGTCTCCGCCCGAAACTCTACCAGCCCACTCTCCAAGGCTCTCTACGAAAGAAATGCCTCACTTCAGTCAATCACTTCGTTTCAAAAAACAAAACAATGCCGAGACATGTCGGTCCTGGCCACCCGCGAGTACCTCAACGGGTGTAGCCCGCAACCGGTTGGCCACCCTCCACAGCGCGACATGACGAGACAGAGCCACCTACATTGAAATACAAATGAAGGTTAAAAACAAATGCATTCCTATGCGACAAAGACTGTCATGGATTGGAAGCTCACCCTCCTCATGAGATGCTCCCACTTCTCCAAGCTAGCATCAGTCACCACTGCACTGAACTCACGAAGCTCTGAAATCGTCGTGGAGCCAGCCGCATCCGTATACTCATGCACCTCGGGGTAAGCTAGGGGCTCAACTCCTGCCACCTTGATTTCCTGCGAAGATCAAATGGTTCATCAACAAGTAATTTATCATTTGTAAAATTTCAAATATAACAAGAAGCAAGCAATGCTTACCACGATCGGCCATTACGCCAAACTCCGACGAACAAACGCTCGGTAATCCTTGTCAGGAAGGAGAAGGGTGTCCTCGCTATCACCAGCTAGGTCACCCTGGATCTCAGCATCAGAAGGTTCCCTAAACATCGACCCTGGAGGATCGATGGGGGACCGTAAAAGCATCACGAGAGCACTGCCGAGTCAAACCCTCGCCCAAGTACCACACAGGTCGCATGGGCGTCCTCGGCAGCAACCGACTCGAGCTCTTAGGACGTAAGACCGCAGCTATAAAAGCAGGTACGTCCGAGTAGTTAACCCAAGGCCTCGAAACCCACTAAGACAAAGAAAGAAAGGGGTCATTCTTATGATCCAGTTCCAGATGATGATAAGACAAAGGATCATTCCTTATGATGTTTCTCCAAAATAAAAGACATATAACAAAACAACAATCGGAGGTACATACGTCGTCCAGCTGCAGGGCATTCACGCCCCTCCTACAGACATCATAAGAAGAACGCTGAATTTTCTTACGGCACACTACCCAGTCCCACACAACGAGGTACGCCCTCGGCTCAGACTCCGTCCTCTTTAGCGCGAAGCCTGGAAAGTAGGAGTACACCCACACCTGCAAAAAGGGTAATGACAATATCAACATCAAATATTGATCTTTCAATCAAAACAAGGTTATTGATTTTTCAATAAGGTTTCAAAGGAAGGTTTATATCTCCAGCAAGAGTTCAGGACCAAATGTAGTAGGAGAAGTCCCCTTTTCCATCAGCTCTGGCCTGACCATGGCCGTCATATAACGAGTGAGGACCAAAGGAAGAAGCTTCGTCGATAGCCTATCCCCCTTGTCTCCGATGTAAATTAAAGACAAGAACCACTACAACCAAAGCCGAGCCCTAAAATCAACTATACAAGGAGGAGGAGCCACCATCTCTCCACCTATCCTCACTCTCGTCGGAGTCCTACCAGAAAAGTAGTCTCTAACGTAAGAGCTTGGCACTGACCCAGGTAGAGCAGCCGCCCCTGCCGGCAGGTTCCAACCTACTAGCTGTCTCGCCTCCTCCGAGACGACCCTCATGGCCACAGGCGGCCACTCCAAGCTCTCGTCTCTACTCGGCAAACCGGAAATCATGTCGTAATCCTCGAAAGTGACTTTGACCTTCCCAAAAGGCATATGGAAAGTCGAAGTCGTATCCCAGTAACGGTCCAAGAAGGCCCGAATCAGGCAAAGGTTAGGCCGAATATTCGCCCTGATCGACCTCTAGGCTTGGACCAGCTCTCCGGAGGCTCCTCCCCCAATAGCAGTCTTCTCTTTCTCGGTCAGCTTCTCGTACGCCTCCATCATCGTCGTGTAGCCAGAGAAGGACCTCATTTTCCCAGCCTTCTGCGATTTGAATCAAGAAATTCAAGTTAGCATTTTATATTTAAAAAGAAGCGGCAATCGGATATGGAAAATGACCAAGCAAACACAAAGGCTTACCATGCTCTATGTCGTCCTGTAATACAGGTGGCTATCCACTCCCAAAATGAGATGTCGACCATCCCATCTCTCAGCCCACTCAGATGTACCCGCCAGATGTTGTTCACCTCGAAATTTAGCAAATCCGGGTTCGTATTCGGACTTTACTCGAAATTTCGTGTGAGTTAGGCATTAAGGCGCTATTGGGCGTTTTCCATGTTTTTCCACTTACTCACCTTATATCCCGTTTAACCCTAACTCACTCACTTTCCACTTACTCTTTTTTCCTCAACAAGTAACCACCATAACCCTAACTCCATTTTTTATCAAGCTTAAGTTCCACACTACTCCTTCATCCCTTGCTCAAATCCGCTAATTTTCATCATAATCTTTCCCTCTCATCGTCCTCTATCTTAATTGGTAATAAAATTACCGTATTTCTCACTTTTCAATTTATCCGTCTTTCTCAAAGGTGAATTATATTCATCTTTTGTTGTCTAATTGTAGGTGGAGACCTTCAAGACCTCGACAAAGACTACTACTTAGTAGAGGAGGACCTAAACTCGATATCATTACGTGTTTTAATGTGTTTTCGATGTTAGTAAACGTATTTAGGATAGGATTAGTATTCATAGAATTTGTGTTTGTTGATGAGGGTTATTGTTTGTTGATAATTGGTAATGTTAGTTGATGATAGTTGATATGTATTAATGATTATGGATGGTTCTTAGTGATGTTTGATAATTTTCGTGTACATGTGGTCCCAGCCGGCCGACCGGCCGTCGGTCAGCTGACCGACTGGGAGTTGGTTGATGTTTTATTGATGTTACGTAATAATTTTAGTGATAAGTAAGTCTCAGCCGGCCGACCGGCAGCCGATCAGCCGACCGGCTGAGACACATCTCATTTCCTTCCTTTTTTCTCAAGTGACATATGGTCCAGCCGGGTAGCCGGCAGCCGGTCCACTTGACCGGCTGGATCATACTGTATTTTGACGATTTCCAAATACCATTGAGGTGCCAGCCGGGTAGCCGGCAGCCGGTCCACTTGACCGGCTGGCACACGCTGCCTTTTTCCTTGCTATTATTTCTTATACTTTCATTTATAATAGTTTGCATGGTTCGTTTATTGTATAAATTTACGTAATAGCTTTAAATATTCAAGTTTAGGGTATATGATATTCCACTCGCTTGTATCGCATGTTTTGTGACGGTTTTTGATATATTCCACTTTGAGTCAGTTTTTCATATGTTATGATTTCTGCACAAATTGTTATGTGTTATGAACTCTCATTCCCCGGCTACCTCCTCGCTCGTTAGACTGGAATGTCGGAACGAGGAGATGTATCCTTAATGCTTAATTGCATGTTTTAGTGGGCATATGACGACGTTGTTGGGAGGCGAACGCTTTGCGTTGATCGACCCGACCGTCAAATGTCGTATACTTGCGAGGTGGTGTCATTGCATGTAGCGTACCGCTTGTTATTATGCTTGTGCTCTTTTACGCCTCTTTCGTAAAGGTTGACCGAATTTGGGGTATTCGGCTTCTATAATTGACCGAGTCTTAGATGCGAAATGTTTATCGCATGTCGAATCAGAAAATGTGATTTCGAGAGTCTGGCTAGGTTTAGACTAGGACCGTATTATTATCGTCGTTCTACCAGGAGAAAATGAGTCTACATATACGAAATGTTAATCGTGTATGCGTTCAGGGAAATGTTTATCCCGTGGATGCTATTCTAATCGTACTTGTTATGTACATGGTGCTAGTGCGTGTCATTTACCGTGAGAGATATTGTCAACGTATTCGTACGTTTGGATGGATGTTTATATGATTGATTATTTGTGACCGTTGGATGACTTGGCGTGGTTTGTTTGTCGAGTCTCAATCTTATCAAGTATATGCCGCTAACGGTGAGATGCAAGCCCTAGTGAGTATATGGTTGCCTAAGGGGGTTTTCCCCGAGTCTATCTATAACATGATGCTTACCGTTTCGTACTTCATGTACCTATATCTTTATGTATTGAACTGCCTATTTATCCTTCTCGAAATTCACATGTATATTTATATATGTATGCTTCTAGTTATGTACTTCCGTTTAAGTATGTTATTTGTGATATGGCTGGGAGAACCCGGAGTTACTCCCCACTGAGTGTGGCGTTCATGTTTGCATGGATGAACAGGTTGCTTGGATGGATTTTGCTTGTTGTTTTTGGGTTCGGGTCTGAGATAGCGGGCGTTGGCCTCGACGATTCACCCCTAGACGTTTCTTAGCTTGTTGCTAAACGACTTTGAATAATTGATAACATTTTGAGAGACTTCGTCTCTTTTAGTATATTATACTTTAAGTTTATAATTATTTGACATTCCTTGTACTTGTATTTTGGCATGTAAAAAGTTTTAAAAACATCGTAATTTCCGCTATATAAATTGCATGCTTGT
The DNA here is from genome assembly GCA_022085475.1 of Heliosperma pusillum. Classification (NCBI taxonomy): domain Eukaryota; kingdom Viridiplantae; phylum Streptophyta; class Magnoliopsida; order Caryophyllales; family Caryophyllaceae; genus Heliosperma; species Heliosperma pusillum. The sequence goes on from JAIUZE010066931.1 coordinate 31,777, forward strand.
TATGTTTTATTTCTGCATTCGCGAGGGTTGTCACAATTGGTATCAGAGCTTGAAATTACTTGACCTTGAAATAATAAATGAGAGATGGGTATAAATTAAGGACTTTACTTGGTAGTCTCTTTGTTTATGCTAAGTGTTAGGATTAACTCGTTTTATTTTTGTTTCCTATGAAGATGGTTAGACCTCGAGTAGTAGAGAACGTCATTCTTGAGGCTCTGACTAAAGTCTTGAGAAACCAACAAGATGCGGCTAATGTTCACGCCAGCCAAGTCCCTCCGCATAGAGAAGACAATCACCAGGGAGGCTACGCTTGGGTGGCTAGCCAGATGGCTAGGAGTAAGATTACGCCTTATGGTGGAGAGCCGGGCCCTACCGAGCTCTCGGAATAGTTTTGGAAGATGGAGAAGCAATTTGACTTATACCAAGTCCGTGAAGAGGACAAGGTAAGTGTTGGACCAATTTATAGTTTTGATAATGACATGTGGTTAATTGATAATGTGATTTACTTAATATATCATATGCGTGTAATTGTGTGCTTTAGTCTTATTATAGCTAGCAACAATTATGAAAGAAAGATCAAAGTTCTAAGAACTTCAGGCATAACTTTGACAAAGACTGTGAGACAAAGTTATAACAACTTTAGGAATAACTTTGGAAGTTTACATGGATGTTATAGCTACTCAGTCATAACTTTAAAGAAAATCGCTTCAAGCAAGATCTACCTCAAATAACACAAGACTCAAGATGGAGGGTCTTTGTGATCAAGATGAAGAGATGATTCGTATACTGAAGATCTTTGTGAAGATTAGATAGTATAGGTCGTCATTCGGTAACTATTCCATTCGAGAGATTTTATGTTCAAAGTTATAGCTTTAGCCTATAACTTTGGATATTAAATGTTGATGCATGATTTTGGAAATAAAATATTTGAAATGTTTTCAAAAGTGAAAGAGTATTTTTATTATATTTATCAAAAGTTTTAATAGAGAATATATTTATGAGATTCTATTAGTTAGTAATACAACTTATGGGTTGTCATGCTACCTAGGGTTTCTAATATATTCAATCTCAATTTGTTGTTAACCTAATAAGCCCACCTAGGGTTTCGTGTAAACCTAGGTTTGTGCCACCTAGGCTTGCGTGCCTCCTAGGGTTTCGTGAGACTAGGGATTTCGGCCTCCTTAGGTTGTTTCCCTTGTTTACCTTAATCTAGGATTGTACTATATCTTTACAACAATATTTTGAGATATTAAAGATAAATATATTTCTAAAAGATAAACCAAATAATATTTTGAGATACAGATATTTCTAAAAGATAAAGAAAATATTATTTTATGATATTAAAGATAAATATCCTTCTTAAATAGGGAGTTGCTAAATCCCGCACAATATTTTGCTTAATCCCGCATATTTTAATTCGTTATCCCAAATTCCTCCCTCTTTTTTCTCACGCTCACCCTTCATCACATTCATTTATCAATTTCACTTCTCTCTCTAGAAAAAATAAAACCCCAAAACTATCATCTCTTCCCAATCCAACATCCATCTCCCTGCACCGGCTACCCCCGCCGCCGCCGACATCCATCTCCCAGCGTCCGTCGTCTCAGGCCACAGTCGTCTGGTATCATCATTTTCGCAACCACCGTAATGTACTCAGGCCACCGTCGTGCATCTCAGGCCACCGTTGTGCATCTCATGCCACCGTCGTGGCTGCCTCCTCCACCACCGCGCTTCAAATCTGGTATCTTCCTCACATCTTTCAATTTCAAATTCCCTATATGTAATATGTAAATGATTTATCAAATGATGTAATATTGTAAAGAGGACTTGAAAATTTAATTTGGTTGGAATCTGATTCATTTGTTGGTTTGCTGGAAGCTAACGGAACTTCTGTGCGTTTTGCTCACACTTTCGGGACCACATTCCTACCCCTCGCAGCAGGTGGCGCCCGTCTCTAGATACCATTTCTGAATAGCTACACTCTTTTCTTATTTATATATATTCACTGGGTCTTAGGGTTTGGTTTTTTAAGTTGTCTCTTCAAGTAAGAGGACCTCTATGTTGTAACCCTTGAAATTGAAAGTAATCATATGCAAACAAAATATTGTAAAACACATTACTGTTATCCCGAAACCACCTCAGTTACATGTAAAGACTGATAATTCATATAAATATACTGTATCAGTGTCATTGAGCTAAGAAAATTTTCTCATGGCATCTCTAAGAGGATCTTGTAACTCTGCATAAAAAAGAGAGAAAATTACTCCTTTTAAGTGATGACAGTAGTTTGTCATTTGTAATTACAGTAGGTGGAGTTATTGTTACTGTGACAGGGAGAACGGTGTGCATAGAATTTTTATAGAAAATGGTGAATCTGGAATACCTCCTCAGGAAATCTTTCCTCCAAAAGTTTTGGGTGTCCTCCTTTTCAGGTGATACTGTCACTCTGTGCTCAACTGGTGTTTTTTTTCCCCTTCTTGCTTCCACTTGTATGGATTTCGACAGTGCATCAATCTTCCTTTGCAGGATCTGGACAAGTAGTTTCAAATGACAGTTTTACTTCACAAATTAGCAAAGGAAAATATGACAGCCATAACCATTCTGAAAAAAATTATGTACCGTTATTTCATCGTTTTTGACAATTAATCCATCATCCTTTGCCCGACAAGTCTTCCTTAAACGTATGACTTCTTTCTGAAGCCTGTCATACAGAAACCCTGAAACCATATCATCGTTGTATGCAGATGATGTTGAGACGTAAAAATTCATCTTTGAAGATGTTGTTGGAGGATGTTTATCGGAAATAACTTCAGTTGTGCAATCAAGACTATTGTTTTGTAAAAATTGTTCCATAAAGCTAGTTTAATGGCGATTTTGGATAGGTAACATTAGAAAAGACGACGCTCTATGTAATAAGGACTACTCTTTTGTAATAATTGTTCCGTGAAGCAATTTGATTAAGAACCACTTACGATGTTTATTTGCTTGTACATGTTTATGATAGTTACGAATAAATAACTTAATAGTTTCCACTTAAAAAAAGTACTAATATAACTACATATAGTTCCCACTAAAAATATGAGTACGAATACGATTATGAAAATGATATGGTTTTTGCTGGAGATGCATTCCCAAATTGTGGTCTTTGAGATTGAAAGGACGTTATTTTTGACTCAATTTGCTTAAACTCGGGGACTCTACTCTTGTGAGCATGATGTCTCCAAAGCGGGTGCATAGTTGGTAATGGAGACGCATTTCCAAGACGCACCTATAAAAAGGAAATAATAAACATGATGTAAAGTGCATCTAATACATTGATGAAGAAACGTAATGGATTCGAACATACCCATATAAAGTGTTTCGCATAACTTATAAACACGATGAAAATTATTTGTTTCGGTCCCTGTGATATTGCTTTGGTCTGCGTCACTTGTAAGCTTGTAAGGCTCTGGCCCAATGACAAACACGTGAATATTGCATCATAGCAATTAGCTATGATGAATCCCATATCGGCTTCCATCCAATGTATAACTGGTGCATCTCCTTCCCACCATGAAATTCTCTTAATCAATTTATCGACCTCGAATTCGCTTCCATATAGTTTTATATAAATATGTCTATTTTTTTTCAACTCATCCACCATATCACGTCTAACTGTCGGCCACTTATCTTCATCACCATAAATCTCTTGAGCAACCGCACGATACCCACAATTCCCATCGCCATCTACATCCACCCAATCAACTATCCATGGGACCATGAAATTATTGACCGCATCTGGACAAGGAAAAAGTGATTTGTGTTTGGTACCCTGTCGAATTTAGCATATAAATTTAGCAATTTAATTTTGAATAATAATAATTTAATAGAGACACCCAAGAAATAAAAGATTTGTTACTTACTCGTGGTCCTCGTGGAGACGACATATAATATGGTTTGTTTAAATCTGGAATGTCTGCTGAAAAACTAGTAGCGGTAGCCGTATGTCTAGTAATCTGTTGATTTATTAAAAAAAAGATAACTACATTAATTACGGAAACAATGCATTTATTAACAGAGCGTTGCTTACCTGTGGAGAATTCGTAGGTTGCGGCATGTTTAAATCTGGAATATCTTCTGAAATTGTGGTGCCCTTTGTAACTTTAGTAACCTGTCGAATCAAACAAATTTTAGAAGTTGTAAAATAAATCTACAAAAGTTTTTTAAAATAGCGAAAGTACTTGTGGCTTTCTTCTTTTACACTTTGACAGTGAAAATCTCTTTTCGATGTATTCCCAATGTGATGGCTTCCTCGAAACCGAAGTCTTCTTTGGTCGTCCACGCGTCTTTTAACTTTCGGGTCAATAATATTAACAGGATGTAACAAGTTCTCTACAAATTCAGAAACTTTTCTTATCATTTCAACATCACTTTTTAGCACCACATCCACAAGTTTACTCAACTTATTCTGCTCTTGCAAAAGCATATCATTGTTGTCATTTTGCGAACTGCTCTCTGTCGGTAGAATCCTCCAAAATGGGTGAATTGAATCAAGTTCAATACACCCATCTGCACATGTTTTATTTATTTTAATAAGAAAAAATAATAATATTACAACAATTTAACAAACTAACGAAAAAAAAATTACTTGTGTTAAGAAGCCGACTAATATCACATGTGCAAGGAAGACCATGTGTTATCTTAATAGCACATCCATTACAATTAACCTTTTTGAATTCAAGGTCAATAGCCTTAATTGCATGATGTGTAACATTTTAAAACAATCTACGATACACGCTCATAGCAAGACTAACATGAAGCTGCTTACTCAAGGAGATCTCCATATCCTCATTTATTTGTTTGATCTGAAGGTTGACTAATTCATGAATTGTTTCAAATACAGTGTCAAAACCACCAACAGATGTTCGTAAAAGTTTTTTAAGTGATGCATGTGCACTTTCAACCCTGTAAAAAAAAATATACATAAAACAATACTTTTAGTTAAGTGCAAAATATAATTTAAATTTTATTTTTCTTATAGTGTTACCTGTTGGTAGTAACATTCCCAAAGTGTAGAACTTTATTTGTCCAAGCTGATACAAATCGCTCCTTATACTTGTCAAGCCATGTTTCCTTACAATATTTTCTCAAACCACGAATTTTACTATAAGTTAAGTACATTAACTCCTCATTTTCTTTAAATTCCACTTCCGTTGTAGATCTGACCATTTGTGACCACTTCCCTTTTGCAAAAACTTCAGCAACTATACCATTACCATAGTAACTTTTCTTAACCCAAGCTTCCACATCTTTCTCAATATGACGTCTACATAGTAAAAGACTAGCTCTTAAGAAATGCTTTTCAATAGCATTAATTAATGTCGTCTCCCTATCAGTTACAAACACAATTGGGTCATTTGAATCTAACAACTCTGTCAAACATTTGAAAGCCCAATCATATGCTGTTTCCTTCTCATTTTGCAAGAATGAAAAAAAGACAGAAAAATTCTTATGAACCGGTGTCACTCCAATTACTTCTAACAAAGGCATCTTATATTTATTGGTGTTATATGTACAATCAGCCAGAAGGACAAGAGGATAAGCCTTCAAAAGATTAAGCGAACCCGGATGAGGAAATAACACATCGGTTACTTCATGTGTACCTTTTTTTGTTAGAATAGGAATTGTTTGGTGAAAAACACGATAACCATGATTAACAGCTAGCCTCAACAACTGTTCTGCTCCAGTTCGATATTGTCTTGCCTTATTTTTCGATGTTGCACGGACGTTGTAAACTTGCTTCGGAGTAACGTTAATACCCTTGTTACCCAAGTCAATCAGTATGTTAGACACACCAATTTTACTTGCGGTCATTCTCATAATATCCTCTTTGGTTCTTTCATTCAATGCACGTGCTTTTTTAGTAAGAGAATGGTTGTGATACCCGTTCAAAACATGTATTTTCCATTTACCATCGTTTAGTTTAACGCATTTCAAACTAAATGGGCATTGACATATGATCGTTCCCGTATAAGATCTCTTGGATGGCACAAACTTTTTTGTTCGCATACGGAAGTCTCCAGATCGGGCACACCTAAGCGTTTGCTCTCCAAAATCACGTTTCGGGAAATGCTGCGCAACGCGAATATCTATATTATGTAACAAACCCAATGATTTTATTTCATCTATCATATGCAGACGACTTTCGTAAAATCTATCAGGGATGTTGAATATATGTCCACTATCAATCAATTTTTCCAGTCCTTTTCCATTATTTGGAACCTCCTACAAACAAAAATAAGGAATTTAAAGTTATAAGAAAAAAAAAAACTTAAGAAAAAAAAACTATCAAACTTCGTGTAAGATAATATCAAAAATACTAACAACTAATAATGAAAAAGAAATAAAATATATAACAAATTACAATAACAAATTAAGAACAAATTAATTTAAAAAACAAATAATGAAAACTTAAGAACAAATTAAAATAACAAAAAAGGAAAATAAAGAAAAAAAAAATAAAATAAAGAACTACTGTAACAACGTACAACATGTTCCCAAACCTACCACTACCCCACCCCAAACCCACCACGCTGAAACACCAACGACTCCCCCCACCACGGCCCACCACGCAGAACCGCCGACAACCTCTCATGTCCGCAACGACCAACCAATACCCGGTCCATATCGAACAATACCTATCCTTGAATTGCGTCTGACACCTTCAACCAACCGCTTGACACCTCTAACCACTCTGCCCTGCGTCCCTGCCCCGCGTCGTCGTCGACCACACTGTCCGACGTCGGCGACGACGACCACCCTGCCCCGCGTCGACTACCCCTTTAACAAGCCAACCCAACCCAAACCCTAATTGTAAAAAAACAATTAATTTAAAAAACATGGACTAATTCGACTAAACAAAAAGAATTGTCAATTAAATAATGAAATTACGTTTGATGATATGCGCGAATTATAATCCATTGTTGGCGATTGCTTAACGAATCGGTTAGGGTTTAGTTTTAGAGAGAGAAGGGAGAGAACTCTAATTAATTCTTTTGAAGTTTTTTTTTAATAAGAAGGACAAATAGGGAAGTTTAGTGTCATATGTGTAGGATTAAGTAAACTTAAGTGCGGGATTTAGCAACTACGTTTAAATATTATGCTAGGGTTTTCGATCTACTATTCTTCTATTACTATAAATGTGACAACCCTCGCGAATGCGGAAATATAAAACATACAAGCATGTGAATTATATAGCGGAAAATACGGTATTTTAAAAACCTTTATACATGCAAGATAGAAAAATACGAGGAGTGTCAAAATATTACAAACTAAATAAAATACCACAAGAGACGTAGTCTCTCAAAGTGTTAACTAAATAAATATAGCACTACGATATAAATATCCGGTCCTAGTCTAAACCTGGCCAGATTCTCGGAAGAACCGTTTTCCGATTCGACATGCGATGACGTTTCGCATCCAAGACTCGGTCTTACACTAGACGCCGAGTACCCCAAATTCGGTAGATCAATTCACGAAAGAGGCGGAAAACGAGCTCAAGCCTCATAACATGCGGTACGCTACATGCAAATAACACCACCTCGCAAGTACACAACATTTGACGGCCGGGTCGATCAACGCATAACGTTCAACTCCCAACAACGTCGTCGTATGCCCACTACACATGCATTTAAGCAGTAGGATACCTCTCCGTTCCGACATTCCAGCCTTACGAACGGGAAGGTAGCCAAGGGAATGAGAGTACAAAGCACAAGACAAAATATGCTCAAACCGTAACATTTGTAAAAACCGACTCAAAGGGGGACATACCCAAAAACCGTCACAAAACATGTGAATATGGCATTATATAAATGTAAATATGATAACATGAATCAATCATGATACATAAGCCTTAGAACAAGTTTATGAAGCATAATGAATAAAAACATAGATCCCCTCTTCAAAACAACAAGTTTGGGAACTAACTAAAACAAGGGTCTACTTCAAACTGTCATAACTAGAGTTCTATATATGGGAATGCAGAAATTCCAAGTCGAGGTGATAGCTTATCCTCTTACGGTTCCAAAGAATGGTCACAAGCCCAGAACAAGCAAGTAACGAGAGAATCTGATCATTTACTACAATGGTCAGTGCAGGAAAAAGTCGTTTGCAGCCCCCGTATGACCAGCCTGCGGTCCACCACGACGCAGCCTGCGTCCTACGACGCGCCTGTCGCCCCAACGCAGCCTGCGTCCTTCACGGGATTCAAGGACGATCAAAAATCAACATGTTATCAACAACAACTCCTCATTTATCATCACAAATCATCAATTCTCATATCAATTAACAACTACAACATCCATCAACAACAACACAAGTCCTAAGCATACTAACCAAATCTAAATACGTTTTCTATCCTAGAAATCACATAAACACGTAAATGATATCGAGTAACCCTTCACCGTTACCTTTTCGCGTCTTAAACGGTTTCTAAACCTTCCTAATCTCCACCTACATACAATTAGATAATAAAAGATGAATATAATTCACCTAGAGAAAGACGGATAATTTAAAAAGCGAGAAAGACGGTAATTTTATTACCAATACGAATAGAGGAAGCTAAGAGGGGAAGAATAAGACAAACTTACGTGAATTTAAGCGAGAAACGAATGCGGTACGATGATTCTAAGAATGGATCAAAGAGGGAGGCAAGGTTTTTGGTTTGCTTAAGGATGAAGAAATGTGTTTGGTTTGTGTTGAAATGAATTAGGTTAAGGTTAGGAGGGAGTTTAAGTAAAGGGTGAGTCGGAAAAGTCAACGAAAGTCAAAGACGGCTCAAAAGTCAAGAAAAGTCAAAGACGACTCAAAAGTCAAGAAAAGTCAAACACGACTTAAAAGTCAAGAAAAGTCAAAGACGACTCAAAAGTCAAGAAAAGTCAAAGACGACTTAAAACGGGATTCTCATGGAATCTCGCGGAAATTGCAAATACGAACTCGGAAATTCTAAATTCGACTCGGAACATAAAATTCTATATTAAAACTTAAATTTGCTGAAAAGTATCCGTAAAATATTTTCACTATAAAAATAGGGTACATTTCCGGGTGTTACAATCACCCCACCTTTTAAAAAAGTTTCGCCTCGAAACTTGCGAATAGAAAACTAAAGTATCAAGGATAAGAATCAGTTTTCAAAATTAATACGAAAACTTTTATTAGGGAAAATATTTTATGAAACGAGGTTCATCTAGAAAACGTTTTAAAGAAGCATGTTCATAAGTGTGAAACTTTACTTACGGATCTCAAGAATGCTCGTTGCGAACGAGAACTCTAATTATCCAAATCAAAGCAATGTCGAACTAGTGAAATCGAAATTCAAAACAACGTTAGTAAGTGCAGGACTAGTTATCAGACATCTCCAATAACAAGTCCAAACATCCAACCAAACGCAAAATCCTGGTATAAAAGCAAAAGAAATCTATTTTCTCCAAAAAGAGAGTACACAATCCATCTTTAGATTCCTTTCAAAAGGTAAATTAGAAATACAATATGGAAATTCGAAGGTTTTCTCAAAGATAAAATCAAAATAAGAACACATTACACGTACAAAGAGCGACTCGAACATAAAGTTCACAAATCACGATAACAAAATATATACAAAACACGCAAAAACAAAACAAATCGAATTGTTAGGGATAGGAAGATTAAGAAAAAGTCGGCAGGACGATCTACAAGAATTCGACATCACTAACTCTACTAATAAACCAAATCCTCAAGAGAATACAATTTACCCAATTTGCAACTCATCATTTTCAATCATCAAAATTCCTACAAAAATACTTCATAATCATGAAACTTCGAGTAACAAATCGCAATTATTCAAATCCAATTAGAATCTACTGAGGTCCATCGGCACGGTAGACTCCACCACTAACCACAACTACCAACTATCATTATGCTTATTTCGATCCTCAAAATGATATTGCAACATTAAGCTTTCATAGTCTAAAACCACTAGGAGAGTTTCATCCTAAGTTTATCCTCAATTCCTTATAATCATCTAAACATGAAACTAGTTTAATAGAACGGTTAGGTACCATATTCGAAACTTCTTCAAAACACACCTACTAACCCTTACGTTAGCTAATAAGAAAAAACAACTCTCTAGAGAGTAGGGATAAATGAACATGATACCAGGAACATTAGGAAGCGTCATTAAAGACTACGATAAGATGAAAAAGGCGATGGCGAAAAAGAAAAACGAGGTTGAGGAAGAGACAAAGCAGATAGTAGAGTTATGAAGATATCTGAGTAAGAAAGAAAGTACGAGCTTGTAATTTCTTAAAGATCAATCTTGACAAAAACATTCAAGAATGGAAATTAAAAGGAATGATGGCACGAGTAAGGGTTTAAGATTTAATCCACAAAGTTTCTTCTTTCAGACTTAGGGTGATAGTAAAGTAACTCATGCCAAACGAAGGTCTCTTACAAGGGACCATCGTACCACGTACAATCATCAAAGTAAGGTACACCTAGATTTGATCAATCGACTACAACCCAATTCATCCAGCCTCTCATATGACACGGATTCCCAAATGTTTCAAAAACCGAAGAACCAATAAGGAATTCTCCATACTAATCTCTTTTCAACTCCTAAGGCCACAAAGTAGAACACCGAACAAAACGTCATTATCAACATCATATAGCCCACGAGTTCATTATTAACAAAGTACGACCTTAAGTCAAACATCATCATTAACATCCCAAGGTATTTCCATCAAAACTCACATCATAATTTTCAAGTAATATGGTTCAACTTACAACGAAACCTTACTACTCCAAACGAATCTCCGATGCCATAAGATAAGATCATATATTTAAATCCAAGAACTATAGCCAAAAGCTTTTCCACCAAGCCTATACTCACAAACACACAATAGGAAACCACAAGACGTCACTTAGTCTCAAAAGCATTTTACACCTCAAGGTATCATCCAAATATTCTCACTTAGAACAACTAGCTCCAATTTAGATATGATCCTCAAGACACTCTAATATTACTAAACTCCTAAGCTCAAAAGATTAAATCACTAATGGGTTAAGAAGTCCTAGCCAACTCATTCAACCTTACACCATCAAATACCATGAAATATCAACTCATTAGTCATGGCAAGCATCAAGCATTAAAATCATCAAACTTACCTTACTACCTTTCCTTAGAGTTACAACCAATCATCATTATAGGGTGAATTTAGATCTACACCATTTTCCTCAAATCACAAAAATTCATTCCAACAAATACTAATACTCCACAAAATTCTAAGTTCTTCCGACCAAGTATAATATACCACAAACAAATGGGTATGGCATCCACAAAAATGTTACAAGAGGAAGGTAAGGATACCAATGATAAGATGGAGGAACTATCAAGAGTAATTTCCAAGAGGCAAACAAGATGGAAGAGAAAGAAGCACCTAGATAGAAGGAAGAGAGCATAATACATTAAGGACGAGAGAAAACATCGATGAGGAAGAAATACACTTCAATTAGGCTTGTCAATGTTCAATCTTAGGTAGAGGATACTTCTTCTAGGTAACACAATGATCCACCTTAAGACGGTAGATACAAACAAACATAACATCACTCAACACAATCAAGAAACAAGTTAGAACCTAACAAACATCAAGTACACGAAAGACTACCACCTTAGGTCCTTAAGTCTACCCATCTCTCATTGATTATTTCAAGGTCAAGTAGTTTAAGTTTAGGGTTCACGTGTGTGCGTCGGGAGCGTTTAAGCTCTGATACCAACTGTGACAACCCTCGCGAATGCGGAAATATAAAACATACAAGCATGTGAATTATATAGCGGCAAATACGGTATTTTAAAAACCTTTATACATGCAAGATAGAAAAATACGAGGAGTGTCAAAATATTAATAACTAAATAAAAATACCACAAGAGACGTAGTCTCTCAAAGTGTTAACAAAAGACAAGGTAATTAGCAACTTGCTAAACAACGTCTAGAGGTGTTTCACCCAGGGACAACGCCCGCTAGCTCACACCCGAACCCAAAATAGCATAAGCAAAAAGCCATCCATGCAAGCAGCCTGTTCATTCATGAAAAACATGAACGCCACAATCAGTGGGGAGTAACTCCGGGTTCTCCCAGCCATATCACATTAAACGTACATAGAAAGAAATACAAAAGTAGAGCATGCATACAAATAGATATACATGTGAGAAACGATAAGAATAGATAGGCAATTCGATAATTAAAGATAAGAGCATATGGAATACAAATCCAAATCCATCATGTTATACAAAGACTCGGGGAAGACACTCTTAGGCAACCGAATACGCTCACTAGGGCTTACATCTCACCGTTAGCGGTATAAGTTTGATAAGATGGAGACTCGACAAACAAACCAAGTCAAGTCATGCGATGATCACAAAAATCCAACATATTATCATCCATTCACGAACC
>JAIUZE010066932.1:0-10245 GCA_022085475.1 Heliosperma pusillum
TTTGAATGGTTGTCTGATTGCCAAGTGATTGGTCATTTGTGGTTTGGAATTAGTAATTCTCTTTTATTCTTAAGGAATCATAGTTTGAGATTGAGAAATGTTCGTTGCAAGCTTTGGATAGTAAGTGCTCAGTTGTTATGGATTATAGAGTTAGAATGGTGAACCCATTTATCTTGAGAATTAGTAACCACCATAGTTTGCTAATGTGACTATTTATATTTGAGGCTTCGAGCGTAGTAATGATCGAATTAAGGATGTTATGGCGTAATAAAGAATCTTTATAGCCGATAATGGATTGTGGATTTTCCCTTGTCGTGAGACTTTGGATGAGGCTAGTTGGATCTTAAATAATTATGTTTGTTGCTTTGATTGTACTTTGACTTTCGAGGACGATAAAGTTCATTGTAAATTTAGGATAATGAGTTTTAAGTAAATTGAATCAAGGGATTTTCATGGTAAGTCTCCTTTTACCTTGTGGTTGTTATCGATCATGTCCCCCTAGATATAAATGTTTTGTTGGTGGTTTCTAGTAAGAGTTTTGATGAACTAAGAAGATTAGAGTACGTAATGAATCTTACATGTGGATTTGCTAGTTGTGGAGTCTACCGTGCCGATGGACTTTAGTAGATACAAATGGGATCTGAATGTTTAAGTTTGGCTTGAAATCTCGCGATTTTGAAAGGTTTTAGTAGGAATCTAATGACTGAAATGTTGAGGTGTAACTTGTGTATATTACATTCTCTTGAGGACTAGTTTATTAGTAGAGTTAGTGATGTCGTGTTCTTGTAGATCTTCCTGCCGACTTTATCGTGATCTTCGTATCCCTAAGAGTTCGATTTGTTTCGTTTTTGCGTGTTTTGTATATATTTTGTTACCCTGAATTGTGTGTGAGATGTGCGAGTCGCTCTATGTACGTGTAATGTGTTCTTATTTTGATTTTATCTTTGAGAAAACCTTCGAATTTCCATATTGTATTTCTAAATTAACTTTTCAAAGAAGTCCAAAGATATATTTTGTACCTTGTTTTTGGAGAAAATAGATTTATGTTGCTTTTATATTTGGATTTTGCGTTTGGTTGGATGTTTGGACTTATTATTGGAGACGTCTGGTGACTAGTCCTGCACTTACTAACGCTTGTTTGATTTTTGATTTCACTATTTCGACAATGATTTGATTTGGATAACTAGAGTTCTCGTTCACGACGGGCACTCTTGTGATTCGTAAATAAAGTTTCGCACTTATGAAAAATTTCCTTAAACCGTTTCGAGAAGAACATCATTTCATAAATGTTTTCCCTTGTAAAAGCTTTCGTGTTGATTTTGTAAACCGATTCTTGTCTTTGATACTTTTGTTTTCTACTCTAAAGTTTCGAGGACGAAACTTTTTAAAAGGTGGGGTGATTGTAACACCCGCAAATGTACCCTATTTGTAATTTAAAAATATTATACGGATACGTTTCAGCGAAATTTAGTTTTAGTTAAGAATTTAATTTCCCGTGTCTAATTTAGAATTTCCGAGTTCGTTTTCAGACTTTGCGCGAGATTCCGAGTAAATTACGTCTTAAGACGTTATTGACTTATTCCTTGACTTTTTCCACTTACATCTTCATATACTCCCTCATAACCCTAACTCCCTCACAACTCAATCTTCTTCTTCCTCACTAAGTAAACCCCAAAACCTAGCCTCCATATTTGATCCAACTCTAAATCATCGCTACTCATTCGTTACTCGCTCAAATTCACTAAAGTTCGTCTTATTCCTTCCCTCTCATCTTCCTCTATCCTTATTGGTAATAAAATTACCGCCTTTCTCGCTTTTCAATTTATCCGTCTTTCTCAAAGGTGAATTATATTCATCTTTTGTCGTCTTTGTTTAGTTGGAGACCTTCAAGATCCCGATAAGGATTACTATCTAGTGGAGGAGGGCTTAGAAATCGTTTAAAGACGCCTAAAGGTAACGGTGAAGGGTTACTCGGTATCATTTACGTGTTTTACATGTTTTCTATGTTAAAATTCGTATTTAGAATACGATTAGTAAGCTTAGGAATTGTATTATTGATGATGATTGTTGTTAGTTGATGATTGTTGATGATGATTATTAATTGTTGATAGTTAATGGAAGTAGATTATGAGAATTGAAAATGGATGAACCTTGAATTGTTGCTCACGGGTGAACTGGGGTTCCCAGCCGGGTGACCGGCCGCCGGTCTGCCCACCGGCTGGGAACACATCAGAAAGAACTTTGGATTTTTGAGTAGTGATGCTCCATGTCGGGTGCCCGGCCGCCGGCCCCCTGACCGGCTGGGAACACGCTGCATTTTTGATGAGTTTTTGTGTTATGCTTGTAGCGCAAGCCGGGTGACCGGCCGCCCGTCCACTGACCGGCCGGCAACACGCTGGATATATTTCTTTTAATTTGCTAAATTCTTATTTTACGATAGTTCGCATGGTTCGTTTATCGTATAATTTTACGTAGTGACTTATAATGTTAATGTTTTGAATATATGATATTTCATTCGCTTGTATCACATGTTTTGTGACGGTTTTTGGTATGTCCCACTTTGAGTCGGTTTTTACAAATGTTACGGTTTGAGCACTATTTTGTTATGTGCTTTTTACTCTCATTCCCTTGGCTACCTCCACGTTCGTAAGGCTGGAATGTCGGAACGGGGAGGTATCCTACTGCTTAATTGCATGTGTAGTGGGCATACGACGACGTTGTTGGGAGTTGAACGCATTGCGTTGATCGACCCGGCCGTCAAATGTTGTGTACTTGCGAGGTGGTGTTATTTGCATGTAGCGTACCGCTTGTTATGAGGCTTGGGCTCTTTTCCGCCTCTTTCGTGAATTGATCTACCGAATTTGGGGTACTCGGCGTCATTGATTGACCGAGTCTTGGATGCGAAATGTCATCGCATGTCGAACCGGAAAATGCGATTCCGGGAGTCTGGCCAGGTTTAGACTAGGACCGTATTATTATCGTCGTCCTACCGGAGGAAATTAGTCCACATATACGAAATGTAATCGTGTATGCGTTCAGGGAAATGTTTATCTCGTGGATGCCTTTTAATCATACTTGCCATGTACACGGTGCTAGTGCGTTTCATTTACCGTGAGAGTTGTCGTCATTGTGTCGTTGTGTTTGGATGGGTGATTACATGATTGATTATTCATGATCATACCATGACTTGGCATGGTTTGTTTGTCGAGTCTCAATCTTATCAAACTTATACCGCTAACGGTGAGATGCAAGCCCTAGTGAGCGTATTCGGTTGCCTAAGAGTGTCTTTCTCGAGTCTTTGTATAACATGATGGATTCGGATTTGTATTCCATATGCTCTTATCATTAAATATCGAATTGCCTATCTATCCTTATCGTATTTCACATGTATATCTATATATGCATACTTCTACTTTTGTATTTCCTTTTATGTATGTTTAATGTGATATGGCTGGGAGAACCCGGAGTTACTTTCCACTGACTGTGGCGTTCATGTTTTTCATGGATGAACAGGTTGCTTGATTGGATGGCTTTTTGCTTGGTATTTTGGGTTCGGGTGTGAGCTAGCGGGCGTTGTCCCTGGATGAAACACCTCTAGACGTTCATTAGCTAGATGCTAAATAACTTTGTCTTTTGTTAACATTTTGAGAGACTACGTCTCTTGTAGTATTTTATATTTGGTTTGTAATTACTGACATTCCTCGTATTTCTATCTTGCATGTATAAAGGTTTTTAAAATACCGTATTTTCCGCTTTATAAATCACATGCTTGTTATGTTTTATTTCCGCATTCGCGAGGGTTGTCACACATAACCACATCACTCCAACCTCCTTATTTTTTCGGAATTACTTTTTCACATACGAGATTTACTCTTTCACATACATATTTTCATTAACTTTCCACTTCATACCTTTTTCCCATACCTAGAAAAATTAAAGATTATGCATTACTTTTCCCCTAAAATCGAATTTAATTGTTTCAAAAACTTGAATAATGGATTATAATTATCTAACTACTTGAGTAATTTTAGTCTTGAGCAATTATTAATATGTATTGTTGGAATTATTAGGGTTTAGTTAATTGTTAATTAGTGAAATTTGTTGTGAAAGAGTACTTATCAATCATTATCAACAAATTGTATCATGACATCAACCCTAATAAGAAGCACCACCACCAATACTGGTACAGCAATAAGCCATAACATACTAACTTTTTAGATTTCCACACTCTTAAAAATGAAGTACAAGACTACAGGGTAACGACATTTTCATATCAGTTAGAACTTAACAGATCTGGACCAATACTGGTGTATCCTGTTTGTTTTGTTTTTCTTTTAAAATTATTATTTGTTTTTTTACCCGAGTCGATGGTGGGGGTTGCCAAAGAGGGTATCCCACGTTGGTTGGAGCGACGTTAGCCGGAACAAGCGGTGAACATAATTTTTTCAACTAGATGAAGTGGTAGTGGTGAAGGGAGATGAGAAAGGAAAAAAATAAATTGGGTGAGGGAATGAGAAAATGAAAAGGATAAAATTGTAAAACGCGTATGTGAAAGAGTAAAATCCGTATGTGAAAGAGTAAAATCCCTATTTTTTTTACCCAACTCTATCTATCATTTACTCACATTAAAATTATTGAACTAATTTTCAATTCATCTTACCAAAACAATTTTAGTGTGTTAATGATACTCCGGGAAATTGAAAAGGTTAGAATATTAGATTATATGTAATATTTTGTTTTTTCTGTTTTTATTACTTCAAAAAAAAATTATAAAATGTGTTTTTTTAGATTTATGTTAGTATTCAAATTTTTCGGTTTTTAGCTTATCTAATATTTATATCTATATTTTTTTTTTTTGGTGCAAATGTAAGTTTATATTAGTATCAAAGCTCAAATCCAACATTACATCACTACAACAATACTATTACACACATTCAAACCTTCAACTATCATCCTTCCTCCTAGCCTATAATCTCATAATAATTCCTTGTCTCTACACCATACATATTCATGTTGTTTCATTTTCCTAATATCTAGTTGCATTAATCTCGTCCTAGACTGAACTTTGATCCCCTAAATTAAGCTATCTGGCCTAAGGACATATGTAACAACCCGAAAAGTACCCAAATTTTCTAGTAAAAAATATTTACTAACACTTTTCAGCAGACTTAAGTTTTTAAAATAGAAATTTTTGTTTCGAGTCGTATTTTGAAATTCCGAGTTCGTATTTGGAGTTTCTGAGAGATTTCATGAAAATCCCGTTTTTAGTCATCTTTGACTTTTCTTGACTTTTAAGTCGTCTTTGACTTTTCTTGACTTTTTAAAGTCGTCATTGACTGTTCTTGACTTTTAAGTCGTCATAAACTTTTCTTGACTTTTAAGTCATTTTTGATTTTTCTTGATTTTTCAGTCAACATTGACTTTCGTTGACTTTTTCCCGACTCGCCTTTTAAGTTTGAAGACCGAAATTTTATTTAAAAAAATAATATTTTTGATTTATTTTTATTTAGATTTATTAGAATTTATGATAATTTAATAAAATTATTTTGAATTTATTCGGAATTTATAATAAGGTTTTACGGTTTAAACCCGGGAATCATTTAACTATTCCCGATTCATCGTAAATCCCGAAACAAACCCGAAACCCGACTTTGGCATGAGTCACACGCCCATGTCATCTTTTTCCACTCACAATTAGATCTTTTAATTGTTTCGATTAAACTAATACAAATATCTTAGATATTTGTTACTTTATCGATCCGTTAACAAAAATTACGCAAATCGCTCAAAAACAGATCCGACTACTACCCATTTCTCACGGCTCTTTCCCCTCTCTTAGTGCACTGAAACTATTCAGAAAAGACAACTAAACAATGACAAACTGAGCTAAGATTAAGACTCTTGCAAGTACTCTGTTTCTGTTTGAATTGATTGTTAAAGAACAAGGATAGGACCTTAACCAAAGCACAAAGCCAATGGTTGAGGGTTGACCCTTGATCCCAGCACACAGCTAAGGACCCAAGCTCACTTCCAAGCACACAGCAAAGGAAGTTGTCTCAAGCACACAGCCAAGAGATGCAACAGAAACAAGGTTTCAGTTTTATATTTTACTTCAAATCTGTCTTTCATTCATGAGGAAATGGCCTTATATAGGCAAGGAGATTACATCCTACTCGTTCAATACATCCTAGGGCCACAATTGGCTTGCAAAAGAAACAGAAATAACAGCTACATTGTTCAGAATTAAAGCAATAAAGTAGAAAAGCAGTCTAATGAGACAATCTGCCTTAATGGGGTTGTTTAGGTTGAAACTGGTGGAGGAGTGGACTTCCAGGCTTGAATCTTGAGATCAACTGAAGTTGGATGAATGCCAAAGGGTCTGCTAAAAGATCCTCGAGCTTGTTTGTTCAAAATAGGAAAGTTTGATAGTGACATTTAAACTACTGCAAAAAGGCTGAATTCCTGGACAGTTTGTAGTTGTCCCTAAGCTAACTTTTTGTGTGTTTGTTTCTGGGGGGGGAAGTCCTGGGGAAAGTTGTAGAGGACCTTCCCAAGACATAGGTTTGAGGGTTGGTTAGGCTTGTTTGATTGTGTGGGGCCCCATGGACCTTGTTTAGAAAGGCTGTGATAGGCTGTTTTTGGCTGGGGGCTGTTTTTGTTGTGTTGGGTTTGTTGGGCTGTTGGCTGAGCTTTGTTGTGGCCTAGTCTTGGGAAGTGGATGGATAGGCTTTGTTCTGGTTGTGGTGGTGTTGTCTTAGCAGGCTTGAAGTGGTTGTGGCTTGGACTGAATAGAACATTGTCATAGCTGGTCATGGTGTTGTCTGAATGTAGGTTGTTGTTTTGATGTTGAGTCTTGTCTTGAGTTTGTGTCTTGTCTTGAGCTCGTGTCATGGCTCGTGTCTTGGCTTGGTCACATACTCCCGTTGCAACCTCCTTTTCTTGAAAAGGATTTGCCCTCAAATCTTCCTCACCTTCATCATCTGATTCACCATGGTAAGGACTCAGGTCTCCAACATTGAAAGTACCATGTACACCATAGCTTCCTGGTAGATCCACCTTGTAAGCATTGGTGCCTATCTTCTCCAATATCTCAAATGGTCCATCAGCTCTTGGCATGAGCTTGTTTCTCCTCTTGTCTGGAAATCTCTCTTTTCTTAAATGCAACCATACAAGATCCCCTGCCTTGAATTCCCTTGCTTTCTTAGGCCCCTTGGACCTAGCTTTGTACAACTCATTGGACCTTTCAATCTGCTTCTTGACTTGCTCATGAATCTGTATCATTTGCTCAACTCTTTTCTTTGCATCATAGCTTGCCTTGTTTCCTTTGACTGGTGCTAGGTCTGTAGGCATGAGAGGATTAGTGCCATAAACTGTTTCAAAAGGACTTTTACCTGTGCTGCTGGAGGGAGCTCTGTTGAAGGCAAATTCAGCTTGTGCTAGCTTGAGGTCCCAATCTTTTAATGACTTAGAAACAATGCTCCTTAAGATCTTCCCTAGTGTTCTGTTAGTGACTTCTGTCTGCCCATCAGTTTGGGGATGGTGAGAAGTACTAAACAATAACCTGGTCTTCAACAGCTTCCACAAGGTTCTCCAGAAATGGCTCATGAACTTTGTGTCTCTATCTGAGACAATGCTTCTAGGGACCCCATGTAACTTGACAACCTCCCTAAAGTATAGTTCAGCCACCCCCAATGCATCCTCAGTCTTCTTACAAGCAATGAAATGTGCCATCTTGCTGAATCTATCTACAACCACCATGATTGAATCCTTTCCCCTTTGAGTTCTAGGTAAGGCTACAATAAAGTCCATACTGAGGTCTTCCCATGGCTTGTTGGGTACTGGAAGTGGTGTGTAAGGGCCTGCTTGAAAGTGTGCCTTGGCTAGTTGACAAGATCTGCATCTCTTGAGGGCATCTTGCACATCACTGAGCATCTTAGGCCAATAGAACTGATCTTGTAAGATGTCATAGGTCTTCTGTACCCCAAAGTGACCAGCAAGGCCATTGGAGTGAACCTCTTTGACCAGTAGTCCCCTATAAGGTCCCTTAGGCACACACAGTTTGTTTCCATAGAATAAGTATCCTTCTTGAGCTGTGTACTTGCTCCCTTTCTTGACTTGCCCTTCTTGGTGTACCTCCCATTCATGCTTGAAGTCTGGGTCCTCTTGATAGAGCTCTTTCATAAATTCAAACCCCAACACCCTTTGCTCCATGAAGGTCAACATTACAGACCTTCTAGACAATGCATCAGCTACAACATTGTTCTTACCTTCTATGTACTTGCTGGAGAATGAGAAGGATTGCAAGAACTCTACCCATTTGGCATGCCTGGGGTTGAGTTTGTGTTGTCCATTGATGTATTTGAGAGTCTCATGATCAGAATGAAGCACAAAAGGCTTAGGCTTCAAGTAGTGTCCCCAATGATTCAATGCCCTCACAATGGCATAGAATTCCTTGTCATATGTGGAATAGTTAAGCTTGGCCCCATTTAGCTTCTCACTAAAGTATGCCACAGGTTTCTTTTCTTGAGTAAGCACAGCTCCTATGCCAAGACCACTGGCATCACACTCTACCTCAAAGAGTTTGTTAAAGTCTGGTAGAACCAATATTGGAGACTTGCACAATAGCTCTTTGATCAGATTGAAGGACCTTTCAGCCTTCTCATTCCACTTGAACTCTCCCTTCTTCATGCACTCAGTAATAGGGGCCATGATTGAACTAAACCCTTGTATGAACCTCCTATAGAAAGATGCCAATCCATGGAAACTTCTTACATCAGTAACAGTTTGGGGAATGGGCCATTCCTTGATTGCTTGCACTTTCTCAGGATCAACTGCTACCCCTTTCTTAGAGATGATGAACCCAAGGAAGTAAACCTCAGGCTGCATGAAGGTGCACTTCTCTAGCTTGCCATACAACTTGTTTTCTCTTAGGACCTCAAACAACAACTTCAGATGTTGCAAATGTTCTCCCTTAGTTGAACTGTAAATAAGAACATCATCAAAGTAAACCACTACACACTTGCCTAAGTAAGGCCTTAGGACCTCTGTCATCAACCTCATGAAGGTGCTAGGGGCATTAGACAACCCAAAAGGCATCACCAGCCATTCATAGAGCCCATGTTTAGTCTTGAAAGCTGTCTTCCATTCATCACCTGCTCTTATCCTCACTTGGTGGTAGCCCTGCCTCAGATCAATCTTAGTGAACACTTGAGCCCCACTTAGCTCATCCAGAATATCATTAAGTCTAGGTATGGGAAACCTATACTTGATGGTAATGTTGTGGATGGCCCTACTATCAATACACATACGCCAAGTTCCATCCTTCTTTGGCACAAGCAAGGCTGGTACAGCACAAGGACTGAGGGACTCTCTGACATAGCCCTTGTTGAGTAGTTCACCTACTTGAAGTTGGAGCTCTTGTGTAGCCTTAGGGTCACTCCTGTAGGCTGGCTTGTTGGGTAAGATAGCTCCAGGCACTAGGTCAATGTGGTGCTCTATCCCTCTAAGTGGTGGCAGTCCACTAGGAAGCTCAGTAGGGAAGACATCACCATAACTTTCTAGGATAGATTTGACCTCTTCAGGGATATCAATGATACTCATCCCAGTCTCCTTGACTAGCAATATGTATACAGGTTGTAGCTCACTTAGCTCTTGTGCTATTTCTGATTCACTTATCAACATGACTTCTTTGGAAGTCTCACTCATGGGGTTTGGGTTGATCTTTAAAGCAGGGGGTAAAGGTGTTAGGGTGATCTTCTTCTTCCCAAACTTGAAGGTGTAAGTGTTGTCTCTCCCATGGTGTATGGCATCCCTATCAAACTCCCATGGTCTCCCAAGCAGAAGGTGACATGCATCCATAGGTAGAACATCACAAAGACTCTCATCCACATACCCTTTACCAATTGAGAAAGGTATAACACATTGTTTATCCACCTTGATCTCAGCCCCTTTGTTTAGCCATCTGAGGTTGTAAGGTAGGGGGTGGTCTTTGGTGGGTAGAGCTAGCTTGTCTATCAGTGTTTTGGAGGCCACATTAGTGCAACTTCCCCCATCAATAATGAGGTTACATACTCTACCCTTGATGGTACATCTGGTCCTAAAGATCTGGTGTCTTTGGTCCTCTTCCAAAGGTTGTGGTTGAGTATGAATTACCCTCCATGTTACCAAACTTAACCCTGCATCAGGCTCTATCAACTCCTCACTAGCCTCTACCTCAGGCTCTTCCATCTCTTCATCACAGACCAA